>JACXGM010010428.1:0-19882 GCA_016801145.1 Umbra pygmaea | reverse complement strand
CATTTACTCAAATTATTCATAATGAATTATTTGCACTGATATACATCAACCTCAAGGGAACCCATTCAATCAACAAGTATACACACGCAATTTGCGATGCTAATAGTAAAATCACCCATGTCTTTACTCAGAATTACTCAGGCTCAAGCCACGACTCATTTATGGCAACTTTGCCATGAGGAATCCCCCCTTGGTTGGGTGGCTGTGAAGGGGACAACATCCGTTAAATACATGGTTAATGATGACACAATTTATGATGCCAGCAAGTGCGTAAAATTCTGTTTAATCAAAAACACACGCAAACATGCAGTGTAGCCTAATTGAACGAATATTTGGCACATTTAAAATGCGCGTCAGGTGTTTGGATAGAACAGGTACACTACTCAAGTCGCAGCATTCTTTGTGGGTTCTATTTTACGCAACATTTCCATGAATCATGATGACATTAATTAGGAAATATTAGAGGATTTCAGGAGACGTGATGTTGAAATGCGTGCCAGCCACTTAAATGCCCAGAAATGCAGAACGGGAGTGGAAAGCTTATTTGACAGAAGAGTAATCTCCGTCTAATGAAGACTACATTGCAAAAATATTACCATGCATTCATAACCTCGTGATTCAGTGAGAGTTTGTCCAAAACATCGGAAAGTAGGCTATGTCTTGTGACATTTCTTTATTTACATTTTGTAGGAGGGAAAAATCTATAGAAAATCGCCGTTATAATAGCAATCCGCCATGGAACAAGCGCGCCTGCTCTTAAAGGGAATGTGAGATGACGATCTGATTGGTTTATTGCACGTTACTCCCAAACCACACATATGACTAATGAAGCTACTTTAGACCTACCCATTTTAGATATGCGTCGGGCGCAGGAATCATTTATCCCGCCGGTAAAATAGCAACAGCGCCCGGGACCCTCCCACAATGTAACTTGCGTTTCGCGTTTGATACTTGCGTTTCAGATCGTTAAAATAGGGCCCGAAGTCTTTCAACAGACCCTCCAATCATCACTCATTAGGGTTGGGTACCATTCGCATTTAAACTGATACCAGTACCAATACTGGTACCTGGAATTCAATACCGATACTTAGAACTTAGAAAAACTAAAGAGATGTGGCTAAAGGTGGCAGCACATAAAATATACATATGTTTTACAGCCGCGGTAGGTGGATCTTAATTGGGGAGGACGGGCTCGTATTACGCTCAGAACCGGAGTGAATGGAATGTGTGCAAATCAAAAAAACAATTGGTTTTGTTCGTTGCGCACCATTCCATTCACTCCGGAAATTCGCTGGAAAGTTAAAAACTTATTGCTTAATTGATTTCATTTATGCTTGATGTTGTCAAGTTAGCTAAGCTGATACACAGCTGAATACTGTTATGATCATGAACGTTAAATAACATGAGTTGTCGACATGTCCTAACTAAGCCGTGTGAAAAATATGCTAGTAAAATGCTATATGCTAATGATGGTATAATGATAAAGTAATGAAAAAGCCCACTTATCTCCAACAACAATTTATCCAACTAGGTATTAAATTACCTGAACACGTCAATGAAGTTGATGTTGATGCTGCCTCCCCTGAAGCTTTGTCCCTGGAGGGCTCAAAGTCTTCGGAGCTAACATTGATAGCTGAGGGCAACTTTGCTTCAAATTTGCATATCACGTTGCAAATATTACAAAGAGTGTTGTCTGTTTGAGAAGGTGTTTCCTTAGGTTTGACGTGTTGCCATAGTAGCTTTGCATATCACGTTGCAAATATTACGAGTGTTGTCTGTTTGAGAAGGTGTTTTCTTAGATTTAATGTATTGCCATGCTAGCTTTGCATATCACGTCGCAAATATTACAATGAGTGTTGTTTGTATACATTTTAGAAAAGTGTAGCCAGACTTCTGGCTGCTTTCGGCTTGCCATCACACTTGACTGTTTGTGTCAACAATTGACAAGCTGCAGAGGTGAGGTAATGCGCTCTCAGGTACCGAAATTTGGCACAGATTGATTTTACATTAACCAATACTCGGTAATACCGTCGTGATTCGGTCGGTATCGGTAAAAGTACAGGGTTCGGTACCCAACCCTATCACGCAGAAGCTCGGATTCCAGGCCAGCCCACTCCTCCATTCACCCCCAGAGACGCTGTGCGTCCATGGGCGGGACATAATCGCAATATTTACCCAATGTCCATCTAGTTCTGAAGCACTGAAAATAATGTTCATGGATGCCAGGCTTCAACAGGGAAATGTACTGTGACGCTACGGGAATGTATGAGAAGGATATCGAGTCAGTCGACCTGCTATTAGCTGATTTTGAATGAACTCATCTCCGAGATGAATGTGTTCTAACGCATTTTTAGTCAATAAAATGTTAACACAATGGTACATAATTGACCATTACATTTTTGACATTTTAGGGGAAGCCATGCTTCCCTTGCAGTCTTAAAGAAATCGCACCTGAGTGAGACAGCCCAGAGAGCGATACAGCACAGTGAGCCAGCACAGAGCAAGACAGCAATGAGCATGGCAGCACAGTGAGACAGCACAGAGTGAGACAGCAAAGTGTGACAGCATAGAGCGAGACAGCACAGTGAGTTAGCACAGAGTGAGACAGCACAGTGAGACAGCACAGAGTGAGACAGCACAGTGTGACAGCATAGAGCGAGACAGCACAGTGAGTTAGCACAGAGTGAGACAGCACAGTGAGACAGCACAGAGTGAGACAGCACAGTGAGACAGCACATAGCGTGGCAGCACAGTGAGACTGCACAGAGTTTGGCATGGTGGCAGCACAGTGAGAATGCAGAGAGCATGTCAGCCCAGTGAGACACAGTATGGAGTGAGACAGTTCACAGATATTTTAATATTTATGGAGGATTAGATTCCAAACAGAGCAGCCATTTTACTGAATCCTCTTCTTAGCTGGTGTCACGAATTATCTGAATGATTGTTAATTATAATTAAAGGTCAACTTTGGGTGAAATTCCGCAGTATAACTTTTCAACACACAATCATCATGTCATTTAATGCTTGCCATGGCTAACTGATCTCTATCGCTTTTGTCCCAATATCAGTCCGGAATCAAATGCAGGCTGTGAAAGAAGGGAGATGTGCTAAATCCCAAACAAGCTACTCCAGCCTCCACTCCACATTCGATCCACGAATTGCGCATTCACACTTGCTTCCACCATTTGCACTTGCCTCCACCAAGTGTCCCAAAGCTGAGGAAGCAAAATTGATTAAGGGTGTACGGTCTAATTAGACCCTCAGATACCCACGCAAGTGTGCACCGATGCAGCCCCTGCTAACAAGTGGCTAAAGAAGTAGACTTGCATTGGGTTACTTTTGCAATTTCGCACAAACAATGGATAGGCATGCCCAGTGATATTACATGTGTTTGTTTGACACATAAACACAAAGGAATATCTTGAAAATAAATGTTAAATAGGTACTTATGTTAATTTAATCTTAAACGATAGGAGGGAATTGAAAATTAGAAAAAAAATTGTTCCATAAATTAATAGTGGATCATGAATGGTATCAGTCCAGTCAGGAGTATGTCCCAAAGTTGATGTGTTTACCAAACCTCTAGCCACCCTGAGGGAATTCACTCTCAGAGTTCTGTCAGCAAAACGTGACCACAGAGGGCCCTCCAAGTGAGGGGTTAGGCTGTAGGGGTCGGTTTGAGATTCACAGATGAATGTAACTGTTGTATCTTTCTACCTGCAGATAGTAGCAGTGGCAATGTAGTACTAGATAACGTTTGGGTATTTACTTTTTAATCTAACTGGCTAGTTACAGCTGCTCTGCTAACAAGCAACTTGCTATGCTTGAAACTGTTGTTAAAGGTTAGTGTAGGCTGGTGTTTCCTCCTAGCACCTGTTTGCTGTCTCCTCACCTCCTGCTCAAACCTCATTGGTGGGAAGGTCACTAGGACAGGACCTCTGTTTTCCTCACCCAACCGAGGATAATTATGAAATAGAGAAAAGCCCAGATAACTGAGTGGGAGGGTGTGTTGATGTCATCAATAAACATCCAAAGGCAACTAATTTCTCACAGTAGAGAAAGGCAGTGTTTTTTCATGCATCATTCAGTAGACATTTCTGTAGTGGTTGATAAACATTTCAAAGTGGATATTATAAACTTCAGAAGCCTATTTAAACCTTGAATACATTACACGTTAGCATTTTCTGCTGGGCAGGACAATTGCTGCATGAAAAGGGCTGATGAAATAAAGATATGGCCTTTGTATCGGTAATGAGTAGCAGGAGCAACGCTACGGTGTGAAGAACGGGCTTAGAGATGAGGGAACACTTCCATGAATAAAATACATACTGTACTCTTTGACTGGAAATACGTGTGAAATGAAAATGTGCTTCTGGGGCGGAAAACACAATGTTTCCTTCTGGCTAGAATATCTTTTATTTTTCTCTCTGTTGCATAAAACAACAACCTTGAAGTGAATTGAAAGTCAGCGATACACAATAGGTATTTATCGCTTAAGAGGGCTGCTGAGGTTACCAACATACATGTAGCTACAGGACCCTGACATCTTTTATGTTAGGTTAGATCAAAGTATATACTATGATATTCTTGATATTGTTTTGTGCTATGGTGTAGATGTAGGGCGTAAAAACAGATGTGGTGTACCTGGTTCTGAAACCAATCTTTTTTTATTACTTGTCCTGGAAAATTAACGTTCTGGTTAATGATATCTGGTTCTGGGTTATCGTTGGGCCAGGATTTGAACTGAATACCTTCCTGTGTACCTGTGGTGTGTTTCAGGCAGGGAAGCCCCCTATCCAGGATCTCTTCACCGACCTGTGTGATGGCCGTCGTCTGCTGGAACTGCTGGAAGGCCTGGCAGGGCACGGACTGGTGAGACACCTTCATCGTCATCATCCCTTAATATAATCCCTTAGTGTGTCATTATCATCATCATCCCTTAGTGTGATTATCATCATCATCCCTTAGTGTCATTATCATCATAAACCCTTAGTGTGATTATCATCATCATCATCCCTTAATATAATCCCTTGGTGTCATTATCATCCCTTAGTGTCATTATCATCTTTTAGTATCATCATCATTCCTTATGACACAGTTTTCAGAAAAAGACTGTACGGTTTGTACTGTAACGTCGGCATCTGACGAGACATGTAAACTATATTCAGTCATTAGATTGAATGCTATGCCTTGTCAGCAATTTAAATAACTGAAAATACTGCATTACATTAGTTAAGACAGGAAACTCCATAGGACTTAACCAACGCTATAATATAGGAATAACATGATACATAAATATACAATCCAGATGGTTATGTACCTTAGGGAAACTCACCACCATAGTATTATGGTGTATCTACATTACTTTTATTCACAAAAGGTACATCATTTATTACTAACATTAAGAACTCACATGGAGATAGGTATGCAGTACCAAAACCAGACACAGAACCAAACATCTGTATGCAGGATCTGGAGGGAAGGAGGGCACACAGAGATGCAGTAACCAAATGTTCCATACTGGGTAAGTCCACTAGCCTTGATAGCCACTTAATTACTAATGAGGACTAGATTGATGACAGGTCCTGCCATCAGGTAATGCTGACTGAACCTATGTCACTCGGGTTTCCAGGCGGAACTTTTTGCGTCATTCAATCATAATTTATTGGCAGGTTTAGCTTGTAGAATACAGCTAGGATACGGCAAATCAAAGACAAGCTGTTTAGCCGGTCTGATCAGCTCCAGCCATCCCCACGATGCTCGTACCCACTGCTCAGTGCAAATGTGAACCTTTTCTCAGTCAAGAGGAAAATACTGGCAAAACACCTGTGCTGTATTGCTGCAACTCTGTGACCAAGGGATGGCACTCGCCAGGGTTAATAAAATATGTGATAATGTAACATGCATTTACGATGCTTATGTTTCGATCAAGATGCAACTTTATTGGTTCTTCATCCATTAGCCTATCGACCAACCTGTTATCATCGACCAATCTGTCGTTTTCTCTTCTGTTCTCCTCTCGTCTTGATCCCACTCAGTACCCTCTCTTCCCCTCATCATCTCTTCTTCTGCCCATAACTTTCTACAAGCTCTTTTATTGTCATATAAATGTGTCTCTAGGAGAAAGCCCTGTGCTAGGTTTTTAATAACATATTCAATGTGCGTATTCTGATCAAAATGTGCGTGTGTGTTCTTGATTATGCAGTTGAAAGAAAAGGGATTCACACGCGTCCACTCACTCAACAATGTCAACAGAGCGCTGCAGATCTTACAGAAAAACAATGTACGTATTAATGAACAGGGAGAGACGGAGAGGTGGATAAGTGTTTTGGGATGTACTGTGACTGCATGTTAGCATGATGTTGTGTACATGTAGATTATTTTAGTAATGTACATCATCTAAACAATTCTGAAGCTGTAGAGGCTGAAAGCAAATAATAGAAATCTCCCAGGGAGAATCTCGCTTCCTCCTGTCTGTCTTGCTCCATTTCTCACGTTCTCTCTCACTCTCTATTGCAATTCCACACAGTCTTTTGCACTGGCAATTAGGGTCAGTAGTGTGCAATTTGGGGCAAGTAGCAAAATAGGACAAGCTTTGTAATAAAAATCTTTGCGTGTTTGCAATAACAAGCAAAAAGGAAATGTACAGAGAAACCCGTCAAAAGGATCTACTGTACACACAGTGAAAAACATGGGAAGTTGCATTGTCAGATTTACTTAAAAATATTATGTTTGATTTACACAAATATGTTGTGTTTCTCCTGAGAAACATAATATATTTGTGTAAATGACACATGATATATTTATGTAAATCTGACAATGCAACTTTCCTTGTTTTTCAGTGCACAGACCACAACACCTCCGTTTCACAACAGTACTTTCTCTCTCTCTATCGGTTACTCTCTCTTCTCTGTACTTTCTCCCTGTTACTGTGTTTCTCTCTGGGTTACTGTTTCTCTGTGGAGCACCTTGTTATAATACATGTGTTTTCCTTCCTGCAGGTTGAACTGGTGAATATCGGGGGAGCTGACATTGTTGATGGGAATCATAAACTCATCCTGGGACTCATCTGGAGCATCATCCTCCATTGGCAGGTTGGTGTGTGTGTGTGTGTGAGTGTGTGAGTGTGTGAGTGTGTGAGTGTGTGAGTGTGTGTGTGTGTGCGTGTGTGTGTGTGTGTGTGTGTGCGTGTGTGCGTGTGTGAGTGTGTGAGTGTGTGTGTGTGTGCGTGTGTGTGTGTGTGCGTGTGTGTGTGTGTGCGTGTGTGCGTGTGTGTGCGTGTGTGCGTGTGCGTATGAACTGGGGTCTGTTTGTTATTGTACTGTCCATCTGTGTCCCTATTTGTGTTCATTGTGTGTGTGTGTGTGTGTGTGTGTGTGTGTGTGCTTGTGTGCTTGTGATTGTGTTACTGTGTGTGTGAGTCTGTGTGTGTGGTGCTCATCCTGATTTCATCCACTGTCATCATCCACTGTCCTCATCCACTGTCCTCATCTATCTGTGTGAGCATTCAAACTTCATACAGTACCAGACATCAGCACTGCCATGACACCTCCATCCACACCAGCAATGACTTAATACATGAATGATGTGTCTAATGGGAACATCTCCATTGAGTTGTAATATGTCATATTGTATTTGAATGGGTGAAAGGGAAATCTCCACTGGGTTTGATATGTAATAATGAAATCTCCAGTGTATTTGAATAGGTAAAAGGGAAGTCCCCATTGTATTTGAATATTTAATAGGGAAATGTTAATTGTATTATAATAGGTAACAGGGACAGCTACATTATATGTAATAGGGAGATCTCCCTAAAACATAGTCGGTCCAGGTACAAAAAGCAAATAGGCCCTGTCAATTAGAACAGCCATAGGCTTAAGTGAGGACTAAGCTCTGGGCTTTGTCATGCAATGAATTAGTGTGCAAATGAAATGCAGTGACCTACTCTCCAATGAGAGTGGCTTGTTCTTTACCCAGAAGGCAGAACACTAGGCGAGCCCCTGGATCGGCCACCACTGTCAGAAAGGAATATTTAAATAATACACCTGCAGAGAGAAATGGCAAAAGCTGAGGTCTATGCTGTGGACAGGGCTGTGTGCTTTGACATGATCATTTCCTTTTCATATCAATCAATTCTACAGTATTGAACGTGTTCTCACGTGTGCGTGTGTTTGTTCGGTAAAATTCTGTTCCAGTTAGCTTCTTGCCTTCTGAAGAATAGGTGTATTTCATTGGCTAGGCAGATATATTGCTGCTGTGGTTTACAAGGCTAATATTTTGTAGAGCTGGGATTGGTCAGGAAATGTATTCCGGGACATGTGATTGGAAGCAGTTGCTCAGCCAGAGGATTGCAGGGACTTGATTGGCCATAGTTTCTGGTCAGATAATGGGGCAAGGTGGCCTGGTGGTTAGGGTATCTGATGGTGTTCATAAAGCTTTCGGTTCAATCCCCAAGACAGTTAACCCTAATTAACCCTTGCTCCAGTGCGTTTCTGCAAGTAAGAATTGGTCATTGGTCAACTTGACTCGGTAAATAATGGTAAAATTAAAAAAGTTAAGTAAGGGACCAAGTTTTATAGTGACCTGGTGAATAAACTAATTGTGTCCTCTACAATATACAGGATAGGGTGTGTGTTTGAGTGGGGCTGACTTCAGTGTCAGAAAACATGAATACAAAAATGATCAGTTTGAGCTTTGTGTTTGTGTGTCGGAGCTGTAAAAACCTGTGTGTGTGTGTGTGATGGCGGAGTTGTAAAAACCTTTGTGTGTGTGATGGCGGAGTTGTAAAAACATTTGTGTGTGTGATGGGGGTTGGACAGGTGATGGTTAGATATTCTTAAGTAACAGAGCTCCGCCAGACATGGCAGTGAGGCACCACCTCTCTTCTTACTTTGAAGCTGGACACACATGCTCCAGAACTGTCACTCAACCAGCCAAAGTACAACCACTTCCATGTGAGACTGGGTATTTGTACACATTTGTGTCAGAATTAACGCTTCAAACCTGAAGGTGTTTAAGTCCGCCTGGCACTATGTTGATATTTTGGCCTCTGAATGGGTCATCCTTTATCTTACATTAAAGTGCTTTATAGTTTTTGATTCAAAAGGCTCTTGGCTACCAGATGTATAAGTAAAAACCAACCTTTTGAGACACTGATTTTCATTATGAAATAGAAATCCAAAATTCCAGGTTTCGAGTTTTAGGGGGACATACAAACAGGTAAATAAAATACTACACCGCGTTGTAAATTATTATGCAAATTATATTTTACACAGATATTCCAAAATAACCGCAAACGTCGGGAGGCTGTGAAGAGTTTTAATTAATGTTAGTTTGAAGCTCATGAATCGTACCTGATGTTTCTGTTGGACTTGGACCTCTGTTGACGTGTCTGGCTCTGGAACACGCGTTCTTTTAGTACCTTTCTGAAGCCAGGCTAACATAAAAAACAGACTTCGTATTAGAGAAACTTTTTAGATTCTTGGTTTTCAACAGTGAAAAATCTGTTACGGTCAGGCGAAAGCCGCAGGCATCAGACCAACATCAGACAGCGTTTTCAAACTAGTGTCCGTGGAGAAGCGAACTTGTGATAGGGTGGGCCGACTGCTTGCCTTTACGCGATTCGTCAAGAGATCTGATGTCTCGTAGTGCCCTCTGGGTAGTGTAGTGTATGTAACGTTAGGATCATTACCAATCTCTCTGACACTAACGCTTTCTCTGTCAGTGTGATTAGGTACCGGCTACCTGGTGGTATGCAAGAAAAAGTGCAGGTACGCTTAAGAGTAAAATGTAGAAGTGCCGGTACTGCATACCGGTGAGTACCGCCCCACTTCGAGCACTGGATATATGAATTGGATATATAAGTGAATCTGAATGCAATATATATAGCTATACCTTTAATCTCCTACAGGTCATGTGACTAGGGACATACTGTAGGACCATATTCCGCTGGCCAGCATTTTGGAGTGTGAAACTAACAATGAAAACTGGCCACAGGGGGTTTGGGGTATATAAGGGGGAACCAGGAAGTAGATCGGGAGTTGCGTTGGGTGGAGGATGAGAGAAAGATGCAACTCAAAATATATGTGTGTGTGTAACTACTAATAAAGCTTGTTGAATATTTGCAAACTAGTGATCATTTTTGGATATGGAAGAACTTAATAAGATGGCTATGAGCTGTTATTTTCTAGTATGTATTAATTTTGCCCTGTCTACCTGTCTATCGCTCTGTTTGCCTCTCTCTTGGTTTCTCTCTTTGGCTGTCTCTCTTTCTCAAGTCAATTGATATTTATTTACATGAATAGATGATTCTCACTATTTAAGGACCCCCTTCTTCATCTCAAGGGGTTATCCTACCCTGGAAATCCAGAGTTCGCGCGAGAGCACAATTTGAATTTGCTCAGCAAGTTACTCTGGCACCGAGTAATTCTGCTCATTAGCTGTATGCTCTTGTAGCCGAGCTGCACAAATCACATCGGTGTATCTGATATAGGCATGCCAGAGGTGTGTTAAACAGATGACGACACGACAGCTCTGCGACCTTGAAGTCATTAGTAAACATTGTAAGATCGCTATGGATTAACACCAGTTGTTTAAAACGACTTGGGCCACTACAATGAACGAGTTAGACTTGGCTTTTTGTCTAAAAGAGGAACAAAAGACGGTGCTCGAATCGTTCCTTTTTTATAAAAGGACATTTTTGCTGTTTTGCGACCTGATACGGCAAGAGTTTTATCTACCAATTAGCTCCGCCATAGGGTTAGTGAAAACCCACTGGTGATTGGTCGTAATGTTATCCAATTGTGTACAGTGAGATTTTCAAATGCACGCTTGGTGCCGCCCCTCAAGTTGAGTTTTACTCGATCCCAGACCCTTAATCGTTCAGGATTTGGGTCTGGATTTTTCCAGGCTAGGGTTATCCTCTTATCAACAATAAAATTTCAATTTTCAAATGTACAGTTCTCAAGCTATTAATATAAATGCACGCCAGCATCAATTGCTCTGGAGCATCAATTGACCTTGAAGGTAATGTGTGTGTGTGAATGTGTCTGAGTGATTGTTTTGTATGTGGAGTGTTGGTATTTGGATTGTGCGTTTGTGCATGTGTGTGTTATAGGTATGATTTTTTGTCGTTATGTTTAGGGTTAAGGTTAGGTTAAGGGTTTATTGGTCACAAGTATGTTAAAAAAATGTTAGTTTTTTGTAATTGTTTGCTTGTGATTATTTGTGTTTGTTTTTTGCCATGTGTACACTTTTGTTTTTGTTTGTGTATGGATGTGAGTAAATACAAGCTCTCCTTAAAACAATATTGGAAAGCCACTTAACAGAAAGTTACTTTCTAAATGTACTGCCAATTAATTTGGGGTGAGGAATTGTTTGTGACTGTTTTTCGCTTGGTGGTGTGGAGAATATTTTGTTCTTTCCATTATTATTAATTTTTGTCTCTTGACATCTGGATTACTTTTGCACTGTCTACCTGTCTATCTCTCTGTTTCCCTCTCTCTTGGTTTCTCTCTTTGGCTGTCTCTCTCTCTCAAATCAGTTGATATTTATTGACATGAATAGATGATTCTCGCTGTTGTCGAAGCAAACAGTTTTAGGGAAGAATAGTGATTCAGGGATCCTCCATGTCTCTGCTCTCTCCCTCAGGTAAAGAATGTGATGAAGGATGTCATGGCGGGCCTACAGCAGACCAACAGTGAGAAGATTCTGCTGAGCTGGGTACGCCAGTCCACCAAGGACTACCCCAGCGTCAATGTTGTCAACTTCTCCTCCAGCTGGGCCGATGGGCTGGCGTTCAACGCGCTCCTCCACAGCCACAGGTCAGGGGGCATCTCTCAGACACCACTGCCTAACATAGCTTACCCCTGCTTTCTACTTTGGCCTGGGCTCCTTTACACAAAGGATAATTATTTTCTTAACTTTTTGATCCCTGTGCATATGATTAGATGGGCTGATTCTAGATCAGTGCTCCTTCACTAAGATGCGTGAATATGGCATTGCTGTGTGGCCAATATAGGCAAATGACAGAAAATTGTCAAACTGCAAATGCAAGTGTCTGCAGTACCTATTTATAAGGGAATGAATTGTAAACAGATTGTTTGTGTGCGCGCGTGCGTGACCTAGATCCAGCAGTCAGAGTAGGAACTATGAGGGAACAAACCAACAGTACAAACTCAACTTAATGACTGGACTCCTTTGCAGCATGTAGGTTTTTACACACCAACAGAATTTCTGCAAGACACTTTGGTCCCCTTTCTATTATGTATGTCTCCTGAAATTATAAAGTTTTTTTCTGCAACCTCCTGGCATTTAATAGACATTGGTGATACCTTAGCGTCCACAGATTTGCTGCTGTGGCAACATTATTTGGCACATGGTGTAACAAGGAGCCCTAAGGTTTGTTACAAACTCGTACCCATTACTGCTCCCTCTATATGACAGAGGTTGGTCCTTCCACAGGTCTTCAGAGACTAGATAATTGGCATATTGCAGATTCTGTGCAGCTCACTTGGAAGCAGCAGTACTGTAAGTCGGTCTGTGGGACTAACTTGTCAAACTTGACAAATTACAACTATTGATCATGTGAGTGCATTTTGTTGACTGTGCCCAAAGCATCTACCGTGGTGAGGAAAAAGGCATTCCAGTTTTTGGATCTTTCCATTCAGAAAGAACTGCAAAATAGCATGAAATTGCAGCATGTCATTTCAATTGAGTTTAAAGCTAATGTTGATTTAAAACGATGAGGGACAATGATTTGGAGGTGTTTAGTTCAGTGTTTAGACCTATAACACCCCTCTTGTAAAGCTTGACTTTCTCAATGTGTACATGTCCGTTTTTAAACTGTAGTGCTTAATGTTTTATATAAGATTGTGTTGATATCCTGAACTGGTCATTCCTGGAAAATAGATTGACTAAGAAACTGGCTGTGCAGCATCGACCTGGGGGGATTAAAGTTAACAGTCTTTAGTGTTGGGGAGTTGCATATTACAAGTAATCTGATTACAGTAATCATATTACAAAAACATTGTAACTGCACATTGTGGATTGGTAACTAGTAACTGTAAAAGATTACATTTAAAACGTAACCTACCCAACCTTTTCACCTTTGTAGACAGGGATTTGATACATGGGCCTTTCTTACACCAGTCAGATGCCCTAACCACTGGGCCACCTTGCCGCCCCCAAATATTCTTATTAGATGTTCATCAGTATTCTTACAAGTAACAGTTGCTTTAAATAATGTTTTCTTTATAAATGTTTACCTCAATTTAAGGTTAAATTTGATTAAAGTTTTAGTGAGATCCATCTAATAAACAACAACAACACATTTTTTTCATACGTACTGTATATACTGTTTCTTATTACACCAAGTAGAACAGTGCTGGTTTTCCATATGTAGACACTGGTAATTAATTGGAACTTGAAAAATGGTAAAACTTCCTTTTAACTGCAGTTGTGTGATCTGGTTGACATTGAAAGGTGTAGAGAAGTAATTTGTTTGGTTGATGATTTTTTGGTCCCTACAGGCCCGAGCTGTTTGATTGGAGCAATGTGGAGAAGATGCACACCGCCCTCGAGAGATTAGAGCATGCCTTCAGGCAGGCGGAGCAAGCACTGGGTATAGACAGACTGCTGGACCCTGAGGGTAAGATCCCTGACCTCTACCTCCTAATCCTAACATTGAGAGAACACATTGATAAACTGTTGGACCCTGACTGTATTACCAATGGCTAGAATGCTATTATTGTAAATAATTACTACATTCATATGTTTTAAAATACAGCGCTGCCCAGAGTAGATGGGTAAGTAGTTAGTCAAAATTACCTGGTTACGTCGTTGTCGTGCAACGAAAGGTTGGGCGCCTCTGAATTTAATCACTTTTTTGTAGTTGACAAATATGTAATCTGCTCATACAGTATGTGTACCGCCTTAATGCTTCCATGTTGAACGAGCAGTGTCATAAGAATAGTAATATTTAGGTAGTGAAATGAGAATCATTGGATTAACAGAAAATGTGCAATATACATCAAAATGAAATTAGACAGGCGCATACATTTGTGCACCCTTGTCATTTTGTTGATTTGAATACTTGTAACTACCTAGCAGTGATTAATTGGAACACACAATTGGTTTGGTGAGCTCATTAAGCCTTGAACCTCATAGACAGGTGCATCCAATCATGAGAAAATTGGTGGCCAATTTGAAGAGTGGCAACACGGGGGCCTCAAAACAACCCTCAAATGACCTGAAAACAAAGATTGTTTAACATTATGGTTTAGGGGAAGGCTACAAAAAGCTATTGCAAAGATTTAAGAAGTCAGTGTCCACTGTGAGGAACATATTGAGGAAAAGGAAGACCCCAGGCACAGTTCTTGTTAAGGCCAGAAGTGGCAGGCCAGGTAAAATATCAGAGACAAAGGCGAAGGATGGTGAGAATGGTCAAAAACAGCCCACAGACCACCTCTAAAGACCTACAACATCATCTTGCTACAGATGTTGTCACTGTACATCGTTCAACAATTCAGCGCACTTTGCACAAGGAGAAGGTGTACGAGAGAGTAATGTGGAAGAAGCCTTTTCTGCACACACACCCCAAACAGAGTCGCTATAGGCATGCAAACACATATTTGGACAAGCCAGCTTCATTTTGGAAGAAGGTGCAGTGGACTGATGAAACAAAGATGGAGTTATTTGGTCATAACAAGGGGAGTTATGCATGGCATTCCAAGACAAACACTTTTTTTTCTTTAAAAAAAATTTGATTTGGTGGATATATCATGATGTGGGGCTGTGTGGCCAGTGCCGGTACTGGGAATCTTGTTAAAGTTGAGGGTCACATGGATTCCACTCAATATCAGCAGATACTTGATAATAATGTAGAGGAATCAGTCACAAAGTTGAAGTTACCCTGGGGCTGAATATTTCAACAAGACAATGACCCAAAACACTGCTCAAAATCTACTCTGGCATTTATGCAGAGGAACAAGTACAATGTTCTGGAATGGCCATCCCAGTCCCCAGACCTGAATATCATTGACAATCTGTGGGGTGATTTGAAGCAGGCTGTCCATGCTCGTCAACCATCAAACCTAACTGAACTGGAAATGTTTTGCAAGGAGGAATGGTCCAAAACACCTTCATCCAGAATCCAGACAGTCATTACAGGCAATAAGAAGCATCTAGAGGCTGTTATTTCTGCTAATGGAGGGTCAACTAAATATTGATGTGATATTTCTGTTGGGGTGCCCAAATTTATGCACCTGTCTAATTTCATTTTGATGCATATTGCACATTTTCTGTTCATCCGGTAAACCTAATTTCACTACTGAAATATTACTGTGTCCTTCAGTTATTTGATAGATCAAAATGAAAATGCTGATCCAAACACCGAATTTTTTATGAATAAAAATCATGGAAATTGTAAACTTTAGCATACGACTGTAGATTGTTATTCCTTAATGGATCTGATATTTTCTTATACTAGGCCTTCTTTGTAAGCTACTGCTGCTTCATATTTTTTTCATTCCAGTCACAGTTGTGTACAAAATTCTAATTCAAACTGCCATTCAGTTTTTTGGTTTGTGACTATTACTGTAACTGTCATATATCTAATCACTGGGAAAGATGCAAATTTCACAGAAATATTTGAAGTTGGACAATTTTGCCACTTTAAAGTAAAAATACCTCATACTTTGACTAGAGTAAACAGCTATGGATGTTAACAACATCAAGTTATGAGTAGGTTGATTGAAAAGATAAGTAGTAATGTATTTTGATATACATACACTCCCATATTATTTTAAATACGGTATTTATTCGAAAAATAATATTTGTTAGACTATTAGCTTTTTACAAATATACAATATATATTTTCATTTATAGTTGTAACATAGAGTGTTTAGTGAAGTGGAGGCAGAAACGGGAGCATAGTTGGCATTGAGATATCTAATAATACTTAAATGAAAACAAAAAATGCAGCAAACAGAATTAGCATCCACAGGCAGTTTACATGAACAATGGCCGACACCCTAGTGCTGGTCTGTCAGGTATTTATACACTGCTGATTAGTTCTAATAAAGTCCGTGTTAGTCCAAAAGGGCTCAGCTGTGTCAATTAGACACCCTGCTCAGCCCTTTCAAACCACTCTTCACCACCGGGGGGTAGCCACGCTCCATCCATGGGTGACAGTACACCCACTAAAGGGTGCAGCATCGGAGCACCCAAACAGAAACAAAAACAAATTACCATTCAGGACCCCTGGAGCTGGTCCAGAGCATGCGAGCTGAGATGCAGGTGGCTGAGGTGGTGGCATCACTGGCAACAATTGGACTGCTGACGTCTCTGGCGACGGCTGGACTGCTGGCGTCTCTGGCGGTTGCTGCAATGCTGTAGTCTCTGGTGGCGGCTTGTGAGATGGCCGGACAGGGCACTGTGGCTTGGCTGACTGGTCTGAAACCTGGTCCAACAGCACGCAGATCTGGACCTGTTTGTTGAACCAGTAACTAAGGTCAGGCTGCTCCCAGTCACGCGTAGTCCAAGAGAGGAACTCTCCACCTCTGGCCTGACCTTCCCCCAGATGGTGACAGCAGTAACAAGAGTCTGGCTGGTGAGCAGATGTAAAAACTTCCCCACTTTATCTCTCCATGTTTGGTAACTCCAGCATGAATGATGTACATAGTGATCTAGTTTGAAAAATAATTTGCTGCTCTTAACCAGGGTCCCATTGAACTTCTCAGGGAGAGACGGATAGGGATTACTTACCCCGCCAGGCAGAATGGTAGAAGCTTGGTTCAGCCGGCTTCCCCTCTGCTCTGGGGTAGAGCAAGTTTAGATGCTGTAGTGATTCTCCGATTGGAGAATGAAATATAACAAATAAAAATGAGTAAATCCACGGAACCCCTTTCTCTGTAGTTTAGAAAATGTTGCGATAATGTCACTGTGGGAATTTCAGGACACTTACTGTGGCAAAGGAGGCAATTAACGAATGCGCTGAGAAGATGTTTTTACTGACTGTTGTGTCGGAAATGTGACCTGCGCAACGATTTTGAGCTGGGTTTGGAGCATTCCTTTCATAATATTTTAATGAAAAAAACGAAGTTAGCAAACAGAAATGGCAACCAAAAGCATCTTACAACATGAACAAGGACCAACACCCTAGTGTTGATCTGGCAGGTATTTAAACACTGCTAATTAGTCCTAGTTGATTTCTAATTAGTTCAACAGGGCTCAGCTGTGTCAATTAGACACCCTGCTCAGCCCTGCTAAGCCACTCTTCACCACTGGGTTGCAGTCACACTCCACCCATGACAGAGACATATATAGAGAGAGTATGGCGAACTAGGGAATCGAGTTTTCTGAGCTATCCCGTTATGCGAGTGGTTCAGAGGTGGTCACGCGTTTTGTGGACTCCATGTTGGAGCCCAACATTCAGCTGATTCCCATTGACATGGGAATAGTGGAAAAATGTAATAAATTATTTCAAAAATGACATAAATCACTTAAAAAATGCCCAACTGTTGCGCGTTTGGCTGCAATGAAAGACCGGAAAGCAGGAAAAAAGATTCACTAGTGAACCAGAAAGGCTAAAAGTGAGGGGGCTGTATGTGAAATGAATGTGGTTTTTAGGATACAATATGGGAAGGGTTTATCAATGTCTGTTAATAATAATACTAGCCTAACAATGCAGTACATTACATTGCACCACTAGTTACAGTTAAATTTTTGCCATCGAGTAAGTTTAACCTGTCCTCGACAATGGATGAACTACGAAAGGTTACGTCAGGACTGGGGAGACTGAAGAGAAAAAGGTAAACACTGCTCACAGACTTATTAGGTGACATGGTCACTCACTATAATGAGCATTTTTAGAGGCCCATTTATGATATAGAAGGTAAATATGCACTGGAATATTTCTGTAAGGGCCTTTTACTTATTTACAAACGTTGATAATAACATGTATGTGCCTGTTAATAGTGAAAATAAGCGATTTATTTCAAGATAGCATATTCGCCTTATAGGGTTACACTGTAAATTCACGTGACGCTGTTCTCCAATATGGCACCCATGATTTGAGTTGGCCAAACTCTCTATATATACAGCTCTGACCCATGAGTGAGAGTAGTGTGAAAACCTGGAATGAAATAGAATTGTGTTAGGATTTTTACCATTTGTTTATAAATATTCACCCCTCTTCCTATGAAACCCAAAAATAAGCTCTGGTGCAACCAACTGCCCTCAGAACTCACATAATTAGGGGAATGGAGTCTACTTGTGTGCAATTAAAGTGTCACATGATCTCAAAATAAATACACCTGTTTCTGGAAGGCTCCAGAGTTTGTTAGAGAGCATATGTAAAAGAAACAGCATCCTGAAGACCAAGGAGTTATCAAAGCTGCACTATGTAATGCTCCATTCATTTGTCCTGTCGCCCAGAATTTTATGTACATTTAAAACATATTTTTACATATGTTTTTACTGAACACATGAATAATACAGGGAAAATAGCCAATTTTCGAAAATACACATTATTTTTATGTCTATAATATGCATTTGTTGCTAGTTAGATATTAGGAAATGTCGATTTTGCTATTCTACTATTGTCTACATTCTGTAATATTTAACTGGATCCAATATGCTAGTTCTTAACGTTTACTATTCCTAAAATATAGTTGTTGTCTTTAAAAAAAAGTTACATAGTGCAGGTTTAAACCAAGGAACTATGAAAAGCCCTGGATAAGGTTCTGGAGATGCACCAATCAGGTTTAGGTTATAAAAATGTAGCCCTGTTAAATACATATTTAAAGATTGGAAAGAATATAACACAACCACGACTCTGCCTAGAGAAGGCCATCCACCGCTCAGTGACCAGGGAAGGAGGGTATTAGTCAGAGAAGCAACCAAGAGGCCAATGGTAACTCTGAAGGAGCTGGAGATAAGATGGGAGAAACCATCCATAGTACAACTGTAACCTTGAATCTCCACAATGCTGGGCTTCATGGACGTGTGGTGAGGTGAAAACCATTGTTGAAGACATATCAAATGTTGTTAGATAAAGTAGCAATTTCTGTAAAAGAAATGTTTAATGTTTAGGTCACAGTAATGATCTGCAGGGATGATCTGTCCCATCCCAGTAGCCCTGTAAAACCTTGGAGAAACAGTGACTACTGCATTCAGTACGTACAGTATGTTTATGATCTCCCATCACAGTCTGGGGCATGATGTTAATAAAGGCCACAGGTGCCGCTCCAACTGGCTCTGTGCTGATTCAGCCTGTTCATCATGCCAACAGACAGACAGACAGACAGACAGACAGACAGACAGACAGACAGACAGACAGACAGACAGACAGACAGACAGACAGACAGACAGACAGAAGTAGACCGATATACAGACAGACAGACAAAAGTAGACTGATATACATAGACAGACAGACACAAGTAGACTGATATACAGACAGACGGACACAAGTAGGCTGACATACAGACAGACGGACACAAGTAGACTGATATACAGACAGACAGACACAAGTATATACTGACATACTGACAGACAGACACAAGTAGAGTGATATACTGACAGACAGACACAAGTAGACTGATATACAGACAGACAGACAGACACAAGTATATAGTGACATACTGACAGACAGACACAGGTAGAGTGATATACTGACAGACAGACACAAGTAGACTGATATACAGACAGACAGGCACAAGTAGACTGATATACTGACAGACAGACAGACAGACACAAGTAGACTGATATACAGACAGACAAAGACAGACAGACAGACAAACAGACGGACACAAGTAGACTGATATACAGACAGACAGACACAAGTAGACTGATATACAGACAGACAGACACAAGTAGACTGATA
>JACXGM010010427.1:14049-26399 GCA_016801145.1 Umbra pygmaea | reverse complement strand
GATGCTTATGTGTGTATGTCCTGTGTTTGTATTGTTTTAGATTATTAATTGTTTTAAACCATCAACCTGCTAGGGACTGCAGATGAAAATTAGCCTGCATGGCTAAATCTGGCACATTTACATGTTGGACTATGTGCTCATGTTAATTAATGTGCACTGTCCCTTTTTAAAAATAAAAACAAACAAACAAACAAACAAACAAATAGAAATTTCCTGATGAACACTAAAATCTATACATGGGTTTTTTTTACGTTCACAATTGTTTCAATCTCCCGCTCTTGGCTTGATTGCTATGGTTGAACGATTAAGTCCTGCCTCCTCATTAGCTGAAGGATGTGGAAATACAGAAATAAATTTATATGGAAACAAAGAAATATGGAAATAAATTAATATAAAAATAAATAAATACAGAAATAAATGATCACAGAAATAAATAAATAGGGAAATAATATTGATTATTAAATGTATAATTTTATATTTGTATATTTTTATGTATAAATATTTTTATTTATGCATATATTTATTTATTTATTATTTTGGCAGACTACAGATATTTTGAAAAACTACAGATTCAGCATTGTCACCATTATCGTAACATTATATCGTTAACTTAGATAAAATAATATCTTCTTGGCACTCAATTTATTTGTTAACAGTACAGTTTGTGCAACAATGCCATCTGGTGGGGGATTGCCCCACTTGCCCCTAATGTAGAATTGCCACTGGGTCACATACTTTTAAGCAGCACTGTACATACCCACACACGCAGTTGAAATAAATATCCCTGTCGTATAATCTGATTAAATCAGCAGTAGTGTAAAGTAAAACAAATACATGAAATTCCCCTTTCAAGTTTTGATTCAAGGTTTTATGAGGCTTATAACACAATGACTATTTCCTGCAGTAGCGCCTCTGTGACACATTCCAACTAACAACTTGAGGTTATTACACTCCTTCCTGTCTTATCAGCCTTTCTCCTGTTCTTCACAATATCACTCAATCCATGTGTTTGTCTTCCTACAGGGCTTTAGTGGTCTGTCTGCCAAGGACTGGGCCCTGGCTGTATGTGCCCCCTTGGGAGGTAATGCAGGTGGTTCTGTCACTGTGGCAACGGGCACAGGGAATGCAGCTAACCTTGCTGAGGCACTACAATGTGCTAAAGCGTTTGTAAAGGATGAGGTTAAAATCCAACACTGAGTACAAGCCTACATCTACCATACGGAGTAAGCAAAATGCATCCTACTTTAATATACAGTACCATTAAAATGTTTGGACACACCTCAAGGGATTTTACTTATTTTTACTATTTTCTACAGTGTTGAATAATAGATAACACATGGAATTATGTAGTGTCCAAACAAGTGTTAAAGTAATCGGAATATATTTTATTACAGCTCTGGAAGAAATTAAGAGACTGCAAATTTGTCTTGATTTAACCCCATTGAAAACCTCTGGAATGTGTTCAGAGGAAGATGGACGGATGGTCACAAGCCATCAAACAAATACGAGATGGTTGAATGTGTGCACCAGAAGTGGCATAAAGTCACCCAACGTCAATGTGAAAGACTGGTGGAGAGCATGCAAAGACGCATGAAAGACTATTGTTATTATTATTTTACAATTATTATTCCACCAAATATTGATTTCTGAACTCTTCCTAATTTAATACATTAGTATTGTGTTTTTCAAAAACAAATATGAATTTATTTTCTTAGCATTATTCGAGATCTGACAACTTTTTTTGTTATTTTGACCAAATAAATGCTTTGATTTGCCACAATTCTATTTAGAGTATGGGAGAAATGATATGGGGAGTTAACATTTTTTGTCATTTATCAGACGCTTTTATCCAGAGTGACTTATAGTAAGTACAGGGACATTCCCCCAAAGCAACGTAGGGTAAAGTGCCTTGCCCAAGGACAACACTTGGCAGAGTCGGAAAGTGAACCAGCAACCTTCCAACTACAATTCTGACTCCCTAACCACTGAGCCATCTAAGGTAGTTTATAGAATAAAAAACAAATGTAAATTTTATCTATCTATCAATAGTAAATCCAGAGACCCTTTTTTTGTTGTTGCAGTGGTCTGTTAATTCTCTTCTGAGCTGTAAGTGTCCACCCTTAGCCTCGACTAAGCTTCGTACATTCTGGGCGTTCTCCCGACCAGCTTCATGAGGTAGCCATCTAGAATGGCTTCCAACAAGACTTCAAGGTGTGAAATGCTGAGCACTGTTGGATGCTTATCCTACACTCTGTTTTCCAACTGATCACAAGTCTCCCCAATTGTGTTGAGGTCTGGTGATTTTGTAGGACAGGTTATCTGATACACCACTCCATCACTCTCTGTCTTGGTCAAATAGCCCTTACACAGCCTGGAGGTGTGTTTGGAAAAATTGTAAAGATTAAGAAACGCCTTTAAAATCAGTAGGGGTGACTAAACATTTGACTGATACTGTATTATGTACCATTCCACAAGTCAAGTTGTCTAGAGATCCATTAGCCATCAAAACAAAAATAGTCCCAGCTTTTCTGTAGTCTTTTCTGGGTTCTCGGCATGGAGTGGATTATGGTTGCTGTTGTTGGAACCTTATTATGGACATATATATAACCTTTATTTATACAGGGAAATACAAGCTGAGACCAGAGTCTTTTACAGTTCATCCCTGTGGTACATCAATATTATTATTATTATTTTTTTAAAACACCAACCGGAAACTAAAACTAAAACAGTAAGGTTACAAATAACATCCTATACAATTCAACTGATCACATGAGTGTCTGAAATTGCCAGCAATATAAATTGTGTAAATGTCTGTAATAAGCAGTATGCATAAGTTGTCAATATTGTTTTTAGGGTTTTACTTGTACTGTAACTCTAAATGTAAATGGACACTGAAGAAAAGTGTGAGCTGTAATATTTTGGCTGCTGGCTTTGTAAATATTAACAGAATTAACTTGTGTATATCTTTTAGTGTAATGACGGTTCCAGCTGTCAACTTCATAAGGAATAAAGACATTTGATGTAGTTTAATATTGGAATTGTAGTGTACAGTTATACTTGTTGTTATTGTCTTTTACTGTAACATTATAGGGAATAGAAATCAGCCTTCAAAACATCACATACACATCAGAAAAATGTTTAGACTCACAGAGATTGTTTTGATAGAAATTCACCAAGGTGGCATTAAAGTGATTCAATTACTGTCGTATTTAGGCACCCCTGACAATGTCCATGATTTTGATCTATGAAATAACTGAAGGACACAGTACTATTTCAGTAGTGAAATGAGGTTCATTGGATTAACAGAAAATGTGCAATATGCATCAGAATGAAATTAGACAGGTGCTGAAATTTAGGCACCCTTGTCATTTTGTTAATTTGAATACCTGTAACGACCTAGCACTGATTATTTGGAACACATAATTGGTTTTATGAGCTCATTAAGTCTTGAACTTCAAAGACAGGTGCATCTGAAAAGTGGCATCATGGGGGCCTCAAAACAACTCTCAATTGACCTGAAAACAAAGATTGTTCAACATTATGGTTTAGGGGAAGGCTACAAAGAAGTCTCAGAGATTTAAGCTGTCAGTGTCCACTGTGAGGAACATAGTAAGGAAATGGAATACCACAGGAACAGTTCTTGTTAAGGCCAGAAGTGGCAAGCCAAGTAAAACATCGGAGAGGCAAAGGCAATGGATGGTGAGAACCTACAACATCCTCTTGCTGCAGATGGCGTCACTGTGCATTGTTCAACAATTAAGCACACTTTTGTTAAAAGGTAACTTCAGGCTTGGCAAGATCTTGTTTGAAATGATGGTTTCAGGAGTCAGGTTGCGGTTGAAATAGAATGCTTTAATAAAGTTCTCCTTGTTATGATTACAGGGTCATCTCATAACAAGGCATTCAAGACGTGTTGTGGAAAATGTCCCGAATGATCATATGGAGCTGGGTTGTATAGCCTTAGCACTGTTGTTCGCACACCTTCTAGAAGGTTCTCCTCAAACTCGTGACTGTCTCATGTGAGAACATGTGCTGGTCACCTTAACTTCTATCTACGTAGGTTACTATCTCTTAATGTCCAGGCCAACATATATGTTCCATACTACGTAGTGTACTCCTTGCTAGCTGTTATCCGAATAACTCGGTAACCCTTATCTGTCCCTGTCCTGTTCTATTAGTCTGAATGGCATCTCCATGTATTAGACCTGTGATGGAATTACAGTCTAACCTACAATAGATCATTTAGTTATAAGCAGTGTAATATATAACAGAGTTATAAGCTATAAGTCCTAAGCCATAAGCTACTGCTTATGCTGATGTTATAATATAAGAACTGTAAGGGCTCTCACTCTCCCCTAAGTCACCCTTGGCCTTGCTTCCTTGTCTACTCTCCTAAAGGAAAGTCTTATCTGGCTTGACCCTGAATCTTCTCCCTGTCTGTCTTACATGTCCTAGAATTTTCTAACAGGCCCAAACTATAGCTATACAACTCTCTCATCTAGTAATACCATTCTAAACTGTATTTAAACATGATTATATAGAATATAATTCTCAACAATTTGCACAAGGAAAATTTGTAGGGGAGAGTGATGCAGAAGAAGCCTTCTTGAGGTATGCAAATGCACATTTGGACAAGCCAGCTTTATTTTGGAAGGTGCTGTGGACTGATGAAACAAAGATGGAGTATTTGGTCATAACAAGGGGTGTTATGCATGGCGGCAAATGAACACAGCGTTTCAAGACAAACACTTGCTACCCAAAGTAAAATTTGGTGGAGGTTCCATCATGCTGTGGGGCTGTGTGGCCAGTGACGGTACTGAGAATCTTGTTCAAGTTGAGGGTTGCATGGATTCCACTCAATATCAGTAGATACTTGAGAATAATGTAGAGGAATCAGTCACAAAGTTTAAGTTACACCGGGGCTGGATATTTCAACAAGACAACAACCCAAAACACTGCTCAAAATCTACTGTGGCATTTATGCAGAGGAACATGTACGGTATAATGTTCTGGAATGGCCATCCCAGTCCCCAGACCTGAATTTAATTGAAAATCTGTGGGGTGATTTGAAGCAGGCTGTCCATGCTCGGCAACCATCAAACCTAACTGAACTGGAGATGTTTTGCAAGGAGGAATGGTCCAAAATATCTTCATCCAGAATCCAGACACTTATTACAGGCTAAAGGTATCTTCTAGAGGCTGTTATTTCTGTTAAAGGAGGCTCAACTAAATTTTGTTGTGATATTTCCTTTGGCATGCCCACATTTATGCACCTGTCTAATTTCGTTTTGATGCATTTTGTTTGCCTAAATTTCTGCATACAACTCTATACACTCATTCATTAGGATCCCCTGTTCAACTGCTCATTAACCCACATTTTTAATCAACCAATCATGTTGCAGCAAGTCATTGCATTTAGGCATGTACTGTAGACATGGTCAAGACAATCTACTGAATTTCAAACCAAGCATCAGAATGGGAAAGAAAGGTGATTGAAGTGACTTTGAATGTGGCATGGTTGTTAGGGCCAGATGGGCTGGTTTGATTATTTCAGAAAGTGCTGATCTATTGGGATTTTCCCACCCAACCATCTTTAGCGTTTATAGACTGGTCAGAGAAAGAGAAAATACAGAGTGAGCAGCAGTTGTCCCGGTGAAAATGCCTTGTTGATAGGCAGATTTCGGAGGAGAATTGTTAGACTTGTTCGAGTTGATAGCAAGGCAACAGTAACTCAAAAAACCACTTGTTACAACCAGGGTATGCAGACGAGCATCTCTGAAGGCACAACAATCTGCTTCTGAAGGCACAACAATCCATGAAGCAGATGGCCTACAGCAGCACAAGACCACACCGGGCGCCACTCCTGTCAGCTAAGAATAGAAAACTGAGGCTACAATTTGCACAGGCTCATCAAAATTGGACAATAGAAGATTGGGAAAAACGTTGGCCTGTTCTGATGTACAGTGGGCTCAAAAATGACTCCCACCACTGACTGGCAATGCACAAACAATACAAAAATTGAACCCATGACTATCATGATGTAGACTGTCTCTATTGCAGGACAGTCTACATCAAGATGGTCACAGGTTTTAGTCTGATTATGTGTTCTCTGACTTTCCCCTATAGCGTAGCATGGCTGGTAAGAGGCTAGTGTGCATATCCTCAGTGACAAGTGTAGCTGTACAAGTAATTGCTTGTATGTATTATAAAATTGCAGTCAAAATCAAGAAAGAGAAGACTCCAACAATTGATAGCAGGACTCTAAAAACCCAAGAGCCTTTCTTTCTTGTATAGGGGAAGGTCAGAGTGGAGGGACATCTGGATTTCTTCTGTCTTTTGAAAAGGTGATGAGGACATGAGGTTTGTGATATTCCTATAGAGGCAAGTTGATTAAACATAAGAAAAGTAAGCTGCTTGAGTTATTTAACCATGTCAATTGGAAACAAATGAACAATACATTAAAAATAACATTACATTTCACATCCTTTAAAATTTTATAAATCTATTAACCATGTTGAGGATCAGGCCTTGAAAATCCATTTCTGCCTAGAAAACATAACTAAAGTTAACCTTTTGTTACATTGGACCTGAAGTAAACAGATACATATGGTTAATATTTTTTTAAGGAATGATTTTGAAATTGGTGGATAAGTAAATTAATTTAGAATAAGAGTACACAGTGAATCTGGCACAAGATTAAAGAAAATACATATGTTTTTGGGTTACACTTTATTTGGAGAGTCTGAAATTCCATCTGTAGGTGCTCTACAGACAGTTTGTTGATGATATGACTATCAATAAACTATCAACAAACTATCTGTTGATATGCAACTAATTTTGTAGTTTCAGGGTAGGGGTAAGTTTAAAATATGTTTTAGGGTAATGGTTAAGTTTAGGCTTAACCCTAGGGGAAGGGTTAAGTTTAGGGTTAGGGTTAGTAGATAGTTTGTTAAAATGTTGTTGATTGTCTGCAGATAATCTGTAGAGCATCTACAGATACACTTTTTGGACTCTCAAAATAAAGTGTTACCTGTTTTTGTTTTTCTCCATCATCTGTCAAATGCAAATAAAAATGCATATATTGAAATTGGGGGGTGGGAACACCTAATCATGTCCCCCAAGGGAGGACAACATATGCCTAAAAGTTTATAATGATAGAGTCAACAGCCAAGGAGCTATAGACTACTTTGTAAGAGGACCCCAAGTGTCCCTCACGATTGTGGCCAAATGTACCAAAGTGTCCAAAGTAAACATTTTCATATAAATACAGTGCCTTGCGAAAATATTCGGCCCCCTTGAACTTTTCGAACTTTTGCCACATTTCAGGCTTCAAACATAAACATATGAAACTAATTTTTTGTGAAGAAGAAGGCTTTTTAATTCTTTTCATAGCTTTTGTAAATTGGATATGTTAGCTAAATTTGTGAGATTCTAAGCTTTCTCCACATATCAGACATGTCTATGTAGAGTAAAATTTGCATTTTTGTGAAAAGTGATTCTGACTCTGTACCACATTCAGAACTCTTGGTGTCCCGCTTATCAGGGCCTTAAGTAATATATTATCATCAAAATCCAATTCCATGCATTTTATTGAAAATTTGAAAACAATTTGAATGACACATCCAATGTAAATGTTGATCAAGCTAAAAATGTTACCACAGTTGAGCGGCAAGTTACGTGTTGCAATAGGTAAGTGTAGGAGAATTTCATTAGGCCCACTGTCTTTGGACGGGTCTCCTCTACACAAATGCTAAAGGCATAATCCACTTGGAGTTAGAATAATGTCTGTTGTACTCATTATTTTAAAGGAACCCATTTGGAATTACAGTAGAAGTTTCCTCTACTCAGTATGCTAAGAAAATGGCATTCCTTTTGTGATGGTAATTTGAGGCTGTGTCCTCTATTGTCTATAAAGCTATCACCTGAGAAGTTCATTACGTAGATAACTTTTCCCTGGTCACATTGTTTTTTTGTCTATCAAGAATGTACCGGTAAGTGTAATTTGTTTCAAATTTAAGTTTTATTTGTCACATGTACAGTAGACTGCAGCTGTTATTGCATATACAGTAAAAATCTTGTCCCCCGGTTCAACACCAACAATGCAGTAAAAACAATAGAAAAAATAAAGATGCCTTAAATAGAACCAGGGGCCTGAAAGTCCACAAATAGATGTAAACAGACATGGTAAAGCTTCTGCTTGAGGTAAAACCGTTAATAAGGAATAATCTCAGCCTGCATATGATTTTACCTTGGTGTCTGATCATTTTCCACCAAATAAATTATCCAAACAAATGCTTATTCAGACAAAAAAAGGAATGCATTTGTTTAATACAGTAAAATATATCTCTGGTCTTGACAGTTACAGACTTCTTCAAATTGACAGAATGTAATCAGTAAAGTAATAAAGTAATATTTTCATTATATAGTATAAATCAGTTTAAAATCACATGGTTATTCATGTATAAATTAAATTAATGTATAAGCACCGTTGGATTATATAATACTAAAATATATTAGGAGTAAAAGTCATCACTTTATTTATATGAACATGTCTTGTTCATATAGTTCTTTATGATTTTCAATCAAGTTTCGAAACGATCCTATCAGATTTTAATTCTCTATGAAAAATCTGTAAAAGGAATAGCAAACATTTTATGACTGATTCCTATGCCAATCCTAACCCCCCCAAAAAATAAAAGTCCCATAGAATTTCATCCTAAAACCATTTAAAAAGTAGAAATCCAAAATGAAAACTCCAATAAAAAACATTTAAGATAGGATTTCTATCATGATTTATAACTAACAGTTTTTTCACTGGTGAGGATTGCATTCTAGTGAAACATGTTTCTAGAAACAATTGATGAAAAAACTATTATTCCATTTGATAAAATGTAATCTAATCTATGCTTAGACTTTGGTACTATGGGCTTTTTATGTTTATACTGAATATGAAAATATCCCAAATGCTTGGTAACAGCACTAAAGCAGGGAGATGGCTTTATTTTTCCCACATGTGATTGGAAATCAATTTTATTTTCTCCCATTTATCTCCCCTCCCAATTCATAGAAATCAATTATAATAAAAGCAAAATTAGTAGACAAAAAAAATTCAGGTGCAGATGCAATTAAGTTGGATGTCTTCATCAATGTGGGTAGATGATTTTCTCTGAAATTTCAATTCATTGCCAGGCAGAGCCACTAAAAAATATAAAAATGAATACAAATCATTTTGATTAGCTCAAAAACATTTTCTGAAAATATGTATTAAATTACACATTTGAAGATAAGCTCTTAAAACATACCTGGGAAATATCCAGCTCAATCTTCCCACTGTTGTTTTTGTCAAGCGTTTTGAAGATTTCTAATGAGAGAGAAATCAAGAAGGCAATGAAAATATGGTCATCCATTCAGGTATTGTAATGGATAGAAAGTATTTTATTGATAACATAAAATGTTATTGCCTATTGTAACAACTTTGATAAATATTAAGTAAAAACAATATCCTACTTTCCGATAATTCTTATGATAAGTATTTTACCAGAGACTACAAGGTTCCTTAGTTAAAAGTGTAAATATTTTACTACTGATGTATGGTTGAATGAATTGAGATTGAGGTGTGTGGTTGGGAGGGTTTTAGGGTAGCTTAGGGTACTGGGATGGTTTTAGGGTAGCTTAGGGTACTGGGATGGGACATGGGGGGGGCTAAAAACTAGTGTGGTAGAGTTGTTTGGAGGAAAGGGGGGAAAGAGGGAAAAATATAATGTGCATTTACCATGAAAAAAAGAAACTGTCTAATGTAAAATGTAAATGCCCTATTATTTGCTACTATTATGTAAGCTTGTGAAATGCATTTTAAAATAGACTACTTTTTTACATGCCATATTAATCAGATCCCCAGTTAAACCAACTACTGGAGAAATTAGTTGGGTCTAGGCAGACAACATTTCCTAACAGTTATTTGTTTCTGCAGTGCAAATAAATCTTTTTTCTTACTTACCTGCAGCTTATCTTCATTTTGGATATTACCTATCACATTTTACAATTACTTTTTTTGTTCTCAGATAAATAATTTACTTTAAGAAAATAAATTATGTATCAAAGAGCAAAACAAATAATTGTAAAGTATGATAGGAAATAATCTATGGAATCAATAATGCACATTAGTTGCTTGACATAAGAGCCAAGCTAAATTATTAAAATATACTAATGGTGAGTGGTAGCTTTCAGGGAAGTGAGGATCTATAGAAGTGGAAGCAGAGCACAAATCCTTCAAATAAAATGCACAAGAGCACCAGTGCATCTCCTCATCCCTCATATAAATCCACTGTCACAGTTAAAACACTATAGCTGCCTGCATTTGCACCAGTTTTTATAATATAATGTTAATAATAACAATAATACACAAATGTTAATGCAGCCTGTTGTTAAAAGATCCAGAATACAATGAGTTATGTCAGGCTAGGGCCGGCTCAGGCATTCTGTGAGATCAGAAAGCATTCTGAAGTACAAAAGTATCACTCACTGAATAGCATTTCCACTCGTATCAGGCAGCCGACGAAAGAGTCAAAATCAATGGCATACGCTGAGTCAGCATACCGAGACACAATTAGCTGAAGCACCTCACTGTTGAGCTGAAATCCTGCAATGGTGGTAAACATAACAATCAAATCCTCAGGGTTAAGGAAACAGCAGGATGCTTACTACGAATAAAACGTTTAATCATCTTCAATTCATGATACTACATATTCCCAGCCTGAAAACAGTTGTGTTGCAGGTTGGTTTTAATGATATGTCAAAGTAAGATAGTCTGTTCTTGCTGTACATTCAAGGCATATGAAAATACGATTCATATGGTGGCAAGTGTACAGACTGTCACTTGTTAGTTCTTGCTGTGTAAACAAAAAGACACATGGCTGAAAGGATTGGTACATGTACCCAGGGCTGCCGATTGGAATCTGTGGGCCCGGGACAAATTCCACATTTAGGGTCCCCCGCTAAAAAAAATTACTGTGCAAAAACAAAATTTTGGGCCCCCCTCAGGACTGGGCCCGGGACAACATACCCGGTTGTCCCCCCCTATCAGCTGCCCTGCATGTACCCTTGCATTTTATTAAAATAATGTACCATTTGCCATCAAGTGTTGAAATGATATAAAAAATATTTTGTCATCCATACATTCATGTCTTTGATTTGCAGTAGAAAACAAAACAAAAAAGCTGTGAAATGAACTGCATGGAATACCTGAAAAATATTACTGATACCCTTTAGAAGTTACAGTGTCTTGCAAAAGTATTCGGCCCCCTTGAACTTTGACCTTTTGCTACATTTTAGGCTTCAAACATAAAGATATGAAACTGTAATTTTTTGTGAAGAATCAACAACAAGTGGGACACAATCATGAATTGGAACAAAATTTTTTGGATATTTAAAACTTTTTTAACAAATAAAAAACTGAAAAATTGGGCGTGCAAAATTAAGTATTAAGTAGTATTAAGTTAATACTTTGTAGCACCACCTTTTGCTGCGATTACCGCTGTAAGTCGCTTGGGCTATATCTCTATCAGTTTTGCACATAGAGAGACTGACATTTTTGCCCATTCCTCCTTGCAAAACAGCTCGAGCTCAGTGAGGTTGAATGGAGAGTGTTTGTGAACAGCAGTTTTCAGTTCTTTCCACAGATTCTTGATTGGATTCAGGTCTGGACTTTAACTTGGCCATTCTAACACCTGGATATGTTTTTTTGTGAACCATTCCATTTTAGATTTTGCTTTATGTTTTGGATCATTGTCTTGTTGGAAGACAAATCTCCGTCCCAGTCTCAGCTCTTTTGCAGACTCCATCAGGTTTTCTTCCAGAATGGTCCTGTATTTGGCGCCATCCATCTTCCCATCAATTTTAGCCATCTTCCCTGTCCCTGCTGAAGAAAAGCATGCCCAAACCATGATGCTACCACCACCATGTTTGACAGTGGGGATGGTGTGTTCAGGGTGATGAGCTGTGTTGCTTTTACGCCAAACATAACATTTTGCATTGTTGCCAAAAAGTTCGATTTTGGTTTCATCTGACCAGAGCACCTTCTTCCACATGTTTGGTGTGTCTCCCAAGTGGCTTGTGGCAAACTTAAAATGACACTTTTTATGGATCTCTTTCAGAAATGGCCTTCTTCTTGCCACTCTTCCATAAAGGCCAGATTTGTGCAGTATACGACTGATTGTTGTCCTATGGACAGACTCGCCCACCTCAGCTGTAGATCTCTGCAGTTCATCCAGAGTGATCATGGGCCTCTTGGCTGCATCTCTGATCAGTCTTCTCCTTGTATGAGCTGAAAGTTTAGAGGGACGGCCGGGTCT
>JACXGM010010427.1:0-13949 GCA_016801145.1 Umbra pygmaea | reverse complement strand
GGCTTGCACAGTGCTCCTTGGGATGTTTAATGCTTGGGAAATTTTCTGTATCCAAATCCGGCTTTGAACTTTTTCACAACAGTATCTCGGACCTGCCTGGTGTGTTCCTTGTTCTTCATGATGCTCTCCATGCTTTCAACTGACCTCTGAGACTATCACAGAGCAGGTGCATTTATACAGAGACTTGGCTACACACAGGTGGATTCTATTTATCATCATTAGTCATTTAGGTCAACATTGGATCATTCAGAGATCCTCACTGAACTTCTGGAGAGAGTTTGCTGCACTGAAAGTAAAGGGGCTGAATAATTTTGCTCGCCCAATTTTTCAGTTTTTTATTCGTTAAGAAAGTTTGAAATATCCAATAAATGTTGTTCCACTTCATGATTGTGTCCCACTTGTTGTTGCTTCTTCACAAATAATTACAGTTTTATATCTTTATGTTTGAAGCCTAAAATGTGGCAAAAGGTCGACATGTTCAAGGGGGCCGAATACTTTCGCAAGGCACTGTATATGACATAATAACTTTGTGTATCACACAACATGGAAAAGAGAAGGAAAACCAGAGAGTTGTCTGAGGAGGTTAGGAAGAAGGTAAAAGCCAAGCATGCTTAATATAAAGACCATCTCTAAAGAGCTTGATGTTCCTGTGAGCACTGTTGCCAATATTATTAAGACATTTAAGGCCTCTGAGACAGTAGCCAACATCCCTGGATGGGACCACAAGAGGAAAATTGACCCAAGAATGAAGAGATGAATGCCTGCATGGTGAATTAACCAAGGAAAACATCAGCAGAGATCTTAGCTGATGTTCAAGGTCAAGGTGCAACAGTTTCATGTCTCACCATCCTTCATTGTTTTGAATGAAAATGGGCTCATAAATCCAAAATAGAGCTTTTTGGTAAATCACTACAACTCCATGTTTACAGGAAAACAGCTTTCAAAGAAACTACCATCATCTCTACTGTGAAACACAGAGGCTCAAAGATGTTTTCGAGTTGCTTTGCTGGCTCTGGCACCGGGTGCCTTGAAATAGAAATTTGTGAAATATGAAGACTATCAAGGCATTTTGGAGTGAAACGTACAGCTCAGTGTCAGAAATCTGTGTCTCTGTTGCAGATCATTGTCCTCTCCAGCAGAATAATGCCCTCAAACACACCTCAAAAAGAGGAGAACAACTCATTGGCCATTTCAAAAAGTGTCCATCTATGACTCATTTATGAGTCCATGTGTCTATGTATAAGAACTTAAGCTGTTGCTTGGTTTTTGGCCTGTCAAGTGTCTTTCATAGAGTTGATCATACTCTGCTGAAATGACCTCACTGGGTTTGGCCTTAGAAACCTGTGTATGGTTTCACTTTTACAGGACACTTTTATCACTACTTGATTATGGTGACTTTCTCTTAATGCACAGGTCAGCATCAACATGGAAACATTTAGATGCATTGTATCATGCATGATATTGCACTTAATTACTGGTACCAACTTTTGCACACCATTGCCTTTAATAAACTCCCCTGACTTTATTTACTTTACTATATGATCATTTTACTATTAACTGTAAATTATTTTCTTAATGTGTTTATCTATTTTTATTTAGTTTTATATAGTTCAAAATGTTCTCTAGTTTCAGTTGTTGCATTTATTTTGTTGTAGCACAATTGTAAAAGAGATCCTGGTCTCAAGCTTGTTATCCCTACATTAAAAAAGGATAATGAAAATGACAGTATGTGGCAGTAGCAGTACAGGTAACACACACTATATAGCTGAAAATATGTGGACACCCCTACTAATGGTGGAAGTGGGATAATTGTCTGGGGCTGTTTTTCAGGGTCAGTTGTGGACCTACTGTACTTTTGTCTATATAGTGCACATCGTTGATAGATACATTTGTTTTGATATGTTTAAACACATTCTTATTCTCTCTTAACCATATGCCTCAAAGTGGGACATCATAGGTCACACTGTGACAAAAGCATCTTTGGTGCTTTTTATAGTGCTACAATGCATAAAAAATGCATTGAGTGTTACAGCAGTATATAAAAGTTTAAAATATTTAAAGCAAATAGAGAGTACTTAATTGAATAAATCACAATAGATTAACTGAGCTCAAATGCTGCAGTTAAATAAAAAAGATGCAACAACTGTCAGCAATACCTGCTTCAATCAATGCCCCTCTCATCTCGTGGCTGCTCATGGTGCCAGTGTTGTCAGAGTCATTGTGTTTGAAGATTTCCTACAAGACATCAAGACGACTTACATACATACTGAAATATCAGTTATACATGAAAATATATGTTATTTAAAATGAAATACATCAGAAATAGTTTATATTTCCTAATATAATATATACGCCTCAGTCATTCTGTCCGTGACCAAGACAGTAAAACCCAATTACTTTTGCTCCCATTTGTAACATTTCCCTCAGGTCTTTGCTGTAAATTAGAATGAATAAAATTTGCCTTTCCTAATTAATTAACATTAAAATTAAGATTGTATTAAAAAGTTAAATATGGCAACATATCCTCTAGAAGTAACTTGCCATGGGGCTATTTCAGGCCTTTAAAACTCAACTTAAAGTTGAGGAGCTGATTAATCAGATTCCCTCTATTTTAGATCCACTTAATTTGAGGGAAATGACTTATCAAATACTTGTTTTATATAGCTCTCACATTATTTATTTAGCAGTAACACAATGCAGTACCAAACTAACAAACAGGCATTTTGTTGACTGTTTTATTGATAGGATTTGGAAAAAGGTTCTGTAAGATTGACAGTAGGTAACAAAAGAAGATGAAACCAGCCATCTTGCACAGGTCTTTTCCAATTAAACCGTAAAGTAGGCTATTTCCAGCTGACCAGAACAGGCTTAAATTCCAGGCATCATTATTTTCACAATTCCAAAGATCATTATAGTGTGGATAACTTATCATTACCAAGAAAAGTGTCTGTCTTCAAACTCACCAAATACTTTTGAATTTTTGTCCACAAAGCATGAAACTCAACCAGGCCCAACTTTTCAGTGCCATCTCGCTGATTGTCATCAAGGAAGAACATATAATGTATTACAGACTTTAATCCAAAGAAATGTACAATAGTTTGGGCATATATTTTACTCAAGTGGGAATCGAACCCAAGACTTTGCATGCTTTACCAACTAAGCTACACGGAACCATAAAACATTTTTTAATTTTTAATATCATAATATAACATGAGGTAAACGGCTTATAATAATTAGTTCTCAAGCAAGAAAAGGATACATCCATCAGACTGATGATATTACGACATGTCTCAAGGGTAAATCCGTCAGTTTTGACATGAGATCCTTAAAAACACAAAAAGATTCACTTAGCTATCAAAGTGGTAACATTTTCTTACCATAGTGTATTAATATCTCATTTACTTACTGTTATTGACCACTTTGTCTAAAATAATTTGAAGTTCCAAGGCAGAGACTTCTGAATCCTGTCAATGTGAAATTAATATAGGTATAAGAAAAAATGTTAAACAGTTTAGCATTTTTATGTTTTTAAATTGTGAAACTATATACAAATCAACTTCACCTTGATCAACACAAAAAAAATCATTCTACGGTACATGTACAGACATTTTTATATACACTTATATTTGCTTGATCTCGTCTCCTCCGTTTCATATCTTATTGTTTACTAATATATTTGTTTTGCACCTTTAATTATTACTACATTGCTGGAGCCATGACACACTGTTTTCACTGTCCATGCAAATACATCTGCATTTATGTGCATGCCACTAAAATGTGCATTACACTAAAATGTGCATTACACTAAAATGTGCATTACACTAAAATTTGCATGCCACTAAAACTTTTCAATTAAGATTGAAAATGAATAATCCAAAGTAAATAAAATAATGAAATATTGTAGAAATACATACATTTCCAGCATGTTGCATGAACATATGTTTGAAGTGAGGATCCATGTCACAATCTTTAATATCATGCTAGAGGAACATATATTGTAAAAGGTTAACACGAAAACTTTGAAAAATAATCTCTAATGTACTTCAGTATCATATTACTGTCCAAACGTTTTAGGTTTTACAACAAGTACATTTCATTAATAAATAATATTAATACAAATGTCAAATGTGTTGGAATTGGAAAATGTTGAGAGAAAAATAGAAGCAATAACTATGATTTACCTCTTGAACTTTAACTTTTATATCCTCTTCCATTGGACTGTATAAAACACATACAAATACAAACTCTATAACATAAACAGAGAATACTAAATGCAGTAAAGATAAAACTCAGTATTTTTAGTATTGAGCCTTGGTAGGAAAGATACATTCTTCATTCCAGTACTGCTCAACTGCAGTACTGGAAACCGACTGGGTAATTATCACCCGCCACATGTACACTAGGTACTTTCTCAGAGTGGCAGGTAACTTTGCTTTATCCACCATATATATGGAAGCCCTGAAACCATAAGGTGCATTTAGTTCCACACATCTAAGTTTATCTGGTTATAGGGAGATCTATCTTGTTTTTACACAATCATTATATTGTTATATAGAAATCACAAAGATGGTCTCATTCATTGATAAGGCAAAGCATTCTATGCATCTGTTATAATCGTCAGATGTGTATTTCCGGGTTCATTCTAGTTTGTAGGCAATAAAATGTATACTTTGGCCTAACCTGGTGGCAGCCTGCTTCTCAGTAAAGACACGCAGGACGAAACCGCCCTTCTTGTGTGGCAGGAACGTAGATGGGATGATCACGTATTCCCCAGGTGGGAGCTTGAAGCGGTCGCAGATCTCCCGCGTGTTGATGAAGGTGCTACTCATTGCCACAGACCTCTCCCTAAGCAGCACATCTGGGCCAAGGTGGACATTAGTGCGACCCTTATACTGCCAAACACAGAGGTGAAGACATTGAAAATAAACTACATTATGCATTACAACTTAGCTTCAAACCAACAATTGACCTTAAATTATGTGCACAGGTCTGTACTAATTCATATTTAGACTCAAATGAACTTTGAAAAACAAGTATGTCTTCCGAGGTTCTTCTCTTTTATGTTGTTAAGTACCATACACACCTCATCAGGAACCTGAAAAACAAACAAAAACAAAGTTCATAATTAAAAAAAAACCTCTCTGTCAAATGGACATTTTATTTTTGATGTATTTTCAAGAGTAGTTGGCTAATTAGGAGACTGGGTATGCATGCTTTCTCTCCAGCCCTGCTTTAACGCGCCTGATTAAGGTAGGATCTGATTACAGGTTTAGTGATATTATCCAGAGTGTTAAGGCTGGGCTGGAATAAATGTCTGAGTTCTCAACTGTTGGTTCAGGTTTGGATTAACTGAATTAATTAACTCAGGGGTGGTGATGTTGCACCTTGTATATGGAATAGCCGATGGTGTTGAGGTCCCGGCCAAACATCTTCTCTTTCCGGCCGTCTTTTTGGATGAGTCCCACCAGGAAGGTGCAGCCATCCACGCCATCATGAGGGTCATCATCGACATCCACCAACTTAATAGCAAACTGGGGGTTAGAGCAGAATGTGGCTGCAGAAAAATAGGATGAGAAGAAAGATTAGAGATTAATCAAAGTGGACAAAATAAAGACTTAACATAATTAATTTATATGGTTGCCACAATGTCATTTATTAGATCTACATGATTATTACACATTAATTGCACCTTATGAATACATGTTCCTTTATTCATACCCAGAGAGACATTGGTCTCTTTTACAATTATAGTACAAATCACTTGGAAATACAAATATAAAACATAATGTACATGATGGAATATAAAAACCAAGCAATAACAATTAACAAGAAAAGGTTTAAGGCCGAAACCCCAAAACAATTTATCAAGTATAAAAATATCTTAAAGGAACAAAAACTTGAGATAGGGTTAAGGTGAAACTTTAAACAATCCCATCAGTGTGGAGTATAGTAATCGATCAGTTTTACTCAATTTTGAAAGGACTAGCCAATCCGGGAAGTTTGTTTGATAGCTGTTTTTTCTACAACCAATCTTTGAGGTAAGATAATCACCAATCAACCAGTGTCTGTCCATTATAGATGTCAATAAGTAGCAGCCACCTAGTGTATATAAAATACAACATTTTCACCAAAGATAAAAATGGTCACAGTTTTCAGCCTCCCTGGTAAAGTCTACTCCAAGGTGGTGGAAAGGAGGGTTCGGCCGATAGCCTAACCTTAGGTTAAAGAGGAACAATGCGGATTCCGTCCTGGTCGTGGAACCACGGATCAGGTCTTCACTCTCGCAAGGATCCTGGAGGGGGCCTGGGAGTATGCCCATCCGGTCTACATGTGTTTTGTGGATCTGGAGAAGGCGTATGACCAGGTACCCCAGGAGATACTGTGGGAGGTGCTGCGGGAGAGTGGGGTGAGGGTTGGCCTCAGCCAGGGCTGCGCATGTCACCAATCCTGTTTGTAATATTTATGGACATGATATCGAGGCATAGTCGGGGTAGGGAGGGTTGCAGTTTCGTGGGTTGGGGATCTCATCGCTGCTCCTAGCAGATGATGTGGTCCTGATGGGATCATCGGCCTGTGACCTTCAGCACTCACTGGATCGGTTCGCAGCTAAATGTGAAGTGGCTGGGATGAGGATCGGCACCTCTACATCTGAGGCCATGGAGGAGTAAGTGAAGGAGTTCAAATACCTTGGGGTCTTGTTTGCGAGTGAGGGGACAATGGAGCAGGAGATTGGTTGAAGAATCGGTTCAGCGGGAAAGGTATTACATTCAATCTATCGCACCGTTGTGACGAAAAGAGAGCTTAGCAAGAAGGCAAAGCTCTCAATCTACTGGCCAGTTTTTGTTCCTTAAGGAAAGTTGAAAGAACTGCTCAACTCCTAATCAAAAGAAGTCATTTAGACTATCTTAGGGTGCTCGTTTCAATCATAAATCTTTAAATCAACCAAAAAATGGCACACACAGCAGGAATTAATGTCCTTCAATTGTTTAATCGTTTAGTGCAGTAGTCATTAAACGAACGCGTTTCGGCCACCGCCTTCGTCAGCGTTTTTAAAAACCAGGGATGTACTTGGATAAAAATTTGGCCCAGGACTTTACGATGGAGTGGCCGGCGGGGGTGGACCGTTGTTGACACGGCACTGTCCGTTGGCACACGCACAATGTATCTGTTGCCGTCCCTGTGTCCGTCACTCAACCTCTCGATTAGACGTGCATGGTCTAAAAGGGTTGTACTAAGTGTCTTCATCAATTCATCGGTGTGTTTTGGGCGTAACATGCATGAATCAGAGTGTCATCTCCCATTCCCTTTAAGAGTCAGGTGCATTCGTACCATGGCGCATTGCTATTATGATGGCAGATTTGCACCATTTTTCTTTTAAACCTATGAGATCAGCTGACGCTCTAGAGCGTCAAAAGTTCTAAATCTCATGAACCTAAAGCTTGGTACCATTGGAAAGGGGAAGATCAGACAAAGACATTCCTGTGGGTCAAACACAGCCAGAGTTATGTTTTTTAAGCGGTCGCCTATTTTACTAAACACATTACAGACAGGCAGTAGGAAGTGAAAATGACAAAATAACAACTCTGTAACGATGTAGGACATCATCCTGCATAACACCAACACTTTTAAAAAGTGAAAAATGAATGGGATTTTAAAAAACGTATAGAAATATAGTAATAAATGGATGTAGCATTTTGATGTTGACTTGTTTGCATGGCCTCCAAACTTTGCACACTGGTCCAAGAGCCCTGGGAGCTTGACACTAAGCAATAAAAAGCCTTATTCATTATGGTTTACATGCTTTTACATATAAAAACAACAAAAAATACATATGTTCTTAATTTTGTTTGGGATAAATATGTAATTAAAATAAAATTCAATGACCAAGGATGTTGTATTTCATTTCTCCATGTTGTAGCCATGGGCCTGCTGAGTCCAGAACCAAAGGCACTTCACTGTAGGTCAAAGTATGACCTTTCTAGAGACCAAAAAGTCAACTATGTGCCAGGTGGACCTAAAACCCCTTGGACCTTGTTTTTAATCTTTTGCATGTTGGTGTGCTGCTGCGCTTCCCTGTGTGTGTAACAAGCATAGTGTGTACACACTGTGCATCAGCCTATGTGTATTTTACTAATTTGCTGTTAAACTAACAATGACATGCTGTGCTATTGACATTTAGAACAGGTTTTTGTTGGTCAATGGTGTGATCACTTTCTGATGCCTCAAGATAGTAATACACAGCAGAAATCAGACAACATTTTTCCAATATTCTATTGTCCAATTGTGAAGGGCCCATGTAAACTGTAGCCTCAGTTTCCTGTTCTTAGCTGTCAGGAGTGGCTCCCGGTGTGGTATTTGTCACAATGTCCATAGTATCTGTCCTTGTTCTGTGTCACTTCAGGGTGGTTTCTCTCCTATGTGTTTTGTTTTGGTTTTGTTTCCCGCTCTTTGTGTCACATGATCCCGTCACATGTTTTGGTGAGCCTATCAGTTCCGTTGTTTGGTCCACACCTGCACATCCTCCCCTCGTTAGTTGGGAATTTAGTTCTGTGGGTTTGTTTGTTCTGTGTAGTTCATTGTTTCTTGTCAGGTATGTGGTTGTTCTTTGAAGTAGTTGTCTTTAGTCTATTCATATGTTTAGTGTAAAGTGTTTCTCTTGTGTTCCAGGTGATGTTGTATAGTTAAGGTTCTCTTCTTGTTTATGTAGTGTTATCCTTGTTTATGTTAGGTCTTTGTCACTCGTGTATTCTTGTCTCTATGTTTCTTGTCAGTTCCTCCTTGGGTGAATAAATATGTGTTTAGGGAAGACGCGCCTGCTTTCGATTCTATTGGAACCTTGACAGAATTAACTACCTGCAACTGGAGGCAGCGTCTTGGTCCGGGGAGTGTTTTGCCTGGGAGAAGGCGGTGGAGAGGGAGGATTTGGAGCTCCCTGCTCCGCTGCGGCCTGGGTCCTCTGCGGCCTGGGTCCTCTGCTTCGCCGCTGATGTCCGGACCCCCGGATTTCCTGACGTCAGACCCCCTGCCATCCGGACCCCGTTGTTCTTGTTTAATATGTTAGGTCTTTGTTAGTCATATCTTGTCTCTGTGTTTCTTGTCAAGTTCATTCTTGGTATAATAAAGAGTATCTGTTTGATGAAGACGCGCCTGTGTCGGATATCCTTGAACCTTCACAATATTCTTCGTCTGTTGCCCATCTGCTTCAAGGTTCGACATGTTGCATGTTCAGAGTTGCTCTTCTGCATACCTTGGTTGTAATGAGTGCTTATTTGAGGTACAGTACTTTTGCCATTTAACTCGAACCAGTCTGGCCATTCTCAATTGACCTCCATCATGAAAAAGGCATTTTTGCCCAGATAACTGCTTCTCAATGGATATTTTCTCTTTTTCTGACTCTTCTCTGTAAACACTAGAGGTGGTTGTGTGAGAAAGTCCCAGTAGATCAACGCACTCCGAAAAACTCAAACAAGCCCGTCTGGCACCAGCAACCATAACATGTTCAGTCACCTAAATCAGATTTCTTGCCAATTCTGATGCTTTGTTTGAACTTCATCAGATCATCTTGACCATGTCTTCATGCCTACCAACGTTCAACAGGCATACCTACCGTACATACTAGCACAATATCTCTTCAAAGTAGTTTCAAAACCTACTATAAAGGTTTTTATATTATAAGACACTGTACCTGCATGGTTCCTGCACCCTCCGGCAGTAGAGCCTACCCTCCACATCCCCTCAAACTGGTAGTGGTTCCAGCGACCTACTTCATCACTGACCAGTGTGTCTGGTGTCAGGTTGCAGATCTCAAGCTTAGAGTACTGCCTCAGGAAATCAGTGTAGGCCATCCTGTATACATGACAGGAAGGCACATGCTGGTATCATTAAAATAATATTGATCTACTATCACTGACTTTGCTGATTGAGAACTTATTCTTAACTGAGTTCAAATGTATGTAACACACTTTTGACCTGTGTTTGTCTCACATTTGCTACCTTAAAGTGAATACAGTTTGTAAGTTGCTCTGGATAGGAGAATCTGCTGAATAATAAAATATATAATCTTGAATTTAATTTAATTTTAATTTTTAATTAATGAATGTGTATATAACATTTGAAGTAGAAAAAAATGCAAATATTTCTTCATGTTGGGAGACATTTTATGTATCATTTATGAAGCTGCAACATAATATAATTTTAATGAAATCATTAAGCTGTAATCAGAGTGAAAATCTTTACCAAAACTCTCCATCGTCTGCAGAGTAGTCAAGCTTAGATTTCTCCTCTGGCTTCACTCCATCCCATTCTTTGGAACTGATGACATAAAGGAAGGAAAGAGAAAAAGGGTTGAATCCAAAAGCCAATAGAGCTGGGGACTTCAAATCAGAGAACAGGTTAGTTTTGTTGGAATACCAGCCTTAGAAACATTGCAAAACATCAAACATATTTTACCAGAAGATGACGTTATAGAGTACTGTGTTGAAAAGCATTGAGTATTGAACCAGTTTCTCAGCACAATTTTGTTTCAAAGTCTTAAAAAAACATCAGTTGCCCCTCACAAATGCAGCACTTAAGGCGTAACTTTTACCAAAATGCAACCTAAGGTCTTTTTTATGTACCAGAGTCAAATTTTCATTTAAAAGCATAAAACGCGACTTTTAAGATTTTCTGTATTTTTGGTCATTCAGTCAAATCACCTTTTGAATGGGAGTGATGGGGCACTAATATGATAGCATCAATATCGCTATTAAAACACTAAGAAGGCTCGACACAACATGAATCTTTGCTTGAAGTAGGAAGAGTGAAGGAGAAAGAGTGAAGGAGGCCTTGTTATGGAATAGAAAGCCAATCCTAGATTTAATTTTGAAATGTGGGGCTGGTTAATGTGGGCCTGGAAGGAGAGTGAAGAGTCTAACCAGACCCCTAGGTATTTGTAGTTGTTTACATTCTAATTCAGACCCGTCCAGAGCTGTGATGCTTGTTGGGCAGGCAGATGCAGAGTGTGATCAATTGAAGAGCATGCATTCAGTTTTACTAACACACTAAGCTGGTTCTACTTCAAAATTTAAATGTCCATGTTTTCGATTGTAAACAAAATGACATTGCAAATGACACAACTGATCATTAGAAACATTAGTAATAAGTACTTTTAGCAGCTGAGCTACGGTGAAACAATCCTTTATCTATGTTATAATTGTTCATTGTGTTTCTGCCACAGTCATCCCAAATTGTTTTACGGTCGGTATTGTTAATTATTTAGTTGTTTTCAATGTTGTTACTCACTCATCAGACCAAGCACCTGTCCACTCCACCTGACCCCAAGGATTCCTGATCCTCACCAGCTCAACTGGAGTTCCATGCAGGTGCACCTTCAGTCAACATAAACATTTAACAGATTATTACAGAACAATAGCTACTCTACCTGCCTGTTGTCATATTTCTTTTTTTGGGATTGATATTTTAATCAATTTAATGCCACCTTGGTTAATTTCTATCAAAAACATGAAAAACTTGATGTTTGAACATTTTTGACTAGTAGTGAAAAGTAAACATACAGTACATCACACAGTTTGACTAATTGTTACTGATACGGTAATGTTATTATAAGAGTGTTACAGAGAAAACATTGTGTTAATTTAAAATAGAGTTACAAAAACAAGATGTCCAACCCACATTAATTATCTACTGAAACTAAAGGGTGACACAAAAGTGTATATTAAACTGAATTGAATATAATAAAGATTCATTCTTACCTCTTCTGCTGCAGTGATTGAGTATGCATGTCCCTTCACCAGCTTCTGACTGGTAATTGCCTCTGTCTCATACGCACTTGTTATCTACAAAATCCCAGTACAAAGCACAAATAATTCATATTGCATGACTATAATTTATAACGGTGCCAAAGTGGCTAAGTGGTTAGGGAGACTGACTTGTGTCTGAAAAGCCCCTGGTTCAATCACACAGCTGTCAGTGAGAAAGACAGAGAAAGACTTGATTCTTCATCAAGTTAACTTGCCTCGAAAGTAACATTTTAATAAAAAACTAAATTAATATCAGACATATACAAATTTTTGAACAGTGTGTGATTTGTAAATGTTTCTCATGGTAGTGTTATTACAAAATAATACTGGCAGATCTCAAGGTAGAGTCACCAACCTGTGTCTGACAAAAAAATGGTTGTTGAACTGCCAAAATATCTTACTTGAATAATAAATGGGAAAATATATTTTTATTAAATGATCTCACAACTCTGTTTAGTCATCGACAAACCTCAGTCTCATTCAATTGTGACATTTTTTATATTATTTTAGTGGAAATAAAAACACCTTCCTGTTCAGTTGAAATTTGCTAGATAAATGGCCCACACAAGCTATATAGTTTTTTTTATTTGAACAATACTTTAATAATTTAGGACGTATGAGGCCCCAATGCAGCAAAATTATTATAATACATTTTTTTCCCAGATTTTCCTCCCTTCCCAATTCCTACTAACCCTGCTTTAACGGCAGCTCCGCAACTCCTTGGACATGTGGGATGGTGAGGAGCGCCCACATGGTTCATCCAACAACGTCGCTCATCCAACACGGAGGCCTTTAGTCAGATCATGCACGGGATGATTACATTCACTGAATATACTTCCGTAGGTAAGTTTACAGGTGCCCGATCTGAACACAAGGAGTTGCTGAAGAGCGAATTGGCAGGATAGAAAATCTAATTTATCTAGCCCAAATCTCGGGCAGCGAGGTCCGAACCCGTGACTATCATGATATAGACTGTCCTCCAATGCATTGTCTTAGCCCACTACGCCACACCCACGCCCCCCCCCCCCATACAGCATTCTTTATGGGTTCCTGTAATGTAGCTACAACAGGAACACTGTATGTACTGGTAGATGACTCATCACAAACAAACTTACATCAATGGAGCAGCCCAAAAGTGAACCCAGACCAAGGGCCTTCTTGATAATTTTGAACAGGTGTGGTGGAGGTTTGCTAAGCATGTAGGTCTCAGCAATGCCACCAGTGAAGTCCTCAAAGGCCTCTGTGGTACAGCCTCCAGATAAAGCCTCATAGGAACTGTTGACTCTACACAGAAAGGGTTGATTTCATTCAAGTTTGCTTTGGTTAAATCAAATTAATGAACACATATTGTAAAGACAAAAATGAGGGTAAATTTGTTTATATTTAAAAAAGCATTTATATGGTACAGATGATTGAATAACTAAATTTAATTTGTAGCTCACAAAGAATAGAACAGACATTGAGAATAATTAAGCCTCTTTACAGCTTAATCATTACAACAAATTCAGCTACTTAAACTATTTATTTCCAGTGCTTTAGCCCTCATTTAACTGACCAGTTGTAACACAGAGACTGATACCACATCAAGGCACCTCATATCCCAGTATCCTTTATGTGCACCACCCATTATATAGAATAGCTTTGATGTTAGCTTTCTCCTTATGCTGTCTACCACTATCTGCCTCATGACACCGAGTACAGGTATGCTGTATTCATTAGGTATTTACCCTATTTCCATTATAAGGTGCATTACCTTAGAAAAACAGACCACTAATGATATGTTTACATTTGAGGCTGTGGCTAGAGGCTACAGGTCATATACTGTACAACTATATGTGTTCAGCTACAACTGAATGATTTTTTACCCTCCTTGTTGACTCTATGACAATGATCCATCTAATGTGGCTGGTATTTTACTACAGGATAACAAAGGTTCTGTATGATTAATTTTGAACGGTAATGTCCGTGCCAAGCTTGTAGCACGGTCCTCTGCCTATAACTCTGGGGACCCGGAGGCTCTGAGGAGGGCCAGATATGACCTACGGAAGGCCATCAGAGATGCCAAAAGAGACTATAGGGACAAATTGGAGTCCAATTACAACAGCTCCGACCCCAGACGCATGTGGAATGGACTACAGCAGATAACGGAGT
>JACXGM010010426.1:16054-26399 GCA_016801145.1 Umbra pygmaea | reverse complement strand
AGCACTGCATTTGAGAAAATGTTGCGCGACAGAAAAGATGAAAATTCCCAGCTTTATGCAAATGAATCCGTTGAACGCGAAGCGACTATCCAATAGAAGTAGAGCACAGAGGAGACGGGGGGAAGGCTCACGGTGAATCACTGGAGAAACTGATGGTGGCTGTAGCCCGCAGCTGTATTTGAGGAACACCCATCAACGTTCTAATGGAGGGTTGCCTTGCAACAACACCCAACACCACGCTCCAGTCGTGTCGTACAAGTGGATCCGTACCGTTACTGCAACAACCCACAAAGGCGCGCCCGGTGTCGCGCCACTTTAAAACTTTCAATTCCAAAGCAGTCACATGGGTGCATGTGAAATGAAGCTTCGGATGTCACTGGTCACGTGATTATCACAAAACGAATCAAGCTCCGATACAAAGCTTCATTCCAAATTGGTTCATGTTTTTGATACATGCCTCGAAGCAGCGGGTTCACGGGTAACATCCCTAGTTAGTGCTAGTTTTTTTTCTGTTAGTTTGTATCCATTATCATTAATCATTTGTGTTTAATAATAAAGTCCCGTAGGGGACTCCCTTGTTTAAGCACAATAGTTAGACCTGGTACGGGCCACCTTCTGTAAGTTTGGGTAGGGCGCCTTGACCGTGTGCCAGTTAGTTTTAGTTTTGTGTGGGAGATAGGATAGGAAAGGGGTGGGGGACTTTTTGTTGAGTTCTTTGGTTTGGTACCCACAGCCTCCTCACTTTCCTACTCTATTATTTACCATGGCTAAATAAAAGCTTAAGTTAAACAGTACCTGTTGTCTCTGTGTCATTGACCCCATACCTCTTTTGCTGACCTCAGGGTGTCCTGTGCAGTGGGTTTGACATCCCACTCCCCTCCTGGGGAGCAGTGCGTAACACTAGCATGCTACATGTAGTTTTCAACCGTGCATCCCACAATCAGTAGTCTCGCAAGCCAGATGGCTACATCTGCAATCTTTCAATGGTTAAAGTATAAACATCTGGACAATTTACCGTTAACCTTTAAACACGAGAGGGACCAAAAATTTTACAAGCAAAAGGAAGGGACATCACTGCGCTTCCATTTCAACTTCGTAATATTGTGCAGACAATTCCTGCCCAAGTTTTTGCCTGCTTACCCAAACCTGGTCTGATTGTAGAAGTTGTTCGGAAAAAAGTTGTTAATCTAAAGCTCTACTTCAGATAAAACAAGCTTTCTTACCAGGCCTTGTATTGTTACCCAAGGTCAGGCCACATGCAACTTCACAATCACTGCAACATACTTAACTGTCACACCTCTTCTTAGAGAATAATCCTGTGTACAAAATCATAAAGACTTTTGTTTTCAATTTTGCTCAACCTCCTAGTACTTTTAAACTGAATCATAGTCGCAACGCTGTATGCAGGGCATTATGTTGTGATGATGATGTAGAAAGACCAGCCTTTCTAGGAACTGCCCTTGGAATTAATATATTTAAAGGAAGCATTCTCCTCTGTTTGGAGGAGAGACAGAGAGAAAGAATAATAACTACAGGAGAACAGTGATTCATGATTTAAGAGAGTTAAGACAACTGAGATCTAAGATGTCAAAGGTAAGAGTATTTTATATTTACTAATTGAGTCTGATTTTATTAGAATTCTTTAAGGATGCTCATTAACAATTTAGTTAATACATAACTTGACCAATTGACTTGATCCAGGCCAAATATATTATTTCCAGAAGTGTATATAGCTATTTCCAAAGATGAAAAACTTACTTTGCTGTAATACATATACAGTACATTATGTGCAGAGAGTGATTAACTTAATTGATCAACAAAATACATTTACATTTCAGACATTTTGCAGATGCAATATTTGGCCCACTTGGGCATCAAACCTGCAACATTCAAATTTCAATTCTGTCCTTAACAACTAATCCAGCTGGCACCACCAACTAAAAAGGAAGAGTGAAAACCCACACACTTTTAATTTAATGAAATTATTTTTACCACTGTGGTCAAAATACTGTAACACAGCCAAGTACTTTTGTGTTTTTAATATGTCACGGGATCATTGCGCTCACCAACTATACTTCCACAAATTAATTTACAGGCACCCGATCTGTACACAAGGATTAACTGGAGAGTGATGTGGCAAGGTAGATAATCTGAATTATCTATCCCAAATCCAAGGCAGCACTATGAAAATTTTGCGCTGCCTCGTTCTGGAGATTCCGGGAGAGGTCATAAAAAAAATCAAAGAAGCCATAGTCAGGCTTTTTTTAAGCTGGTCAGAAAGTAGTTCAGATTTGACTTGAAATGAACAAAATTTTACATGGTGCACCTTAAAAGATGTATGTTTTAAGACATGCTATGCTCTATTGGGTAGGAATGTGGTGACTAAGGAGATAACTTCTTCAAAGAGCAGTAGGCCAGTTGAAAAACAAATGCTATAGCAGTACATGTACATGTAAAGCCTAGACCTAGACCTCTGCAACAACCTAGGTCACACTCGGGTGCACACTTTAAAATTCTTGATTCAAATCTGCATTGTTTATCAATCAAATGGAATTAAAACAGTACAGTGTGTATTATGTGCATTGACAGTGTACGTCTTCTACAGACTATAAGTGTAGCCGCTGACAGCTCTTAACTTTGCTTTTAACTGGTGTAATAGTCGACCTGCGTTCGTGGCACACTGGCACTGGTGTAATAGTCGACCTGTGTTCGTGGCACAAACACAACACAAAGGGTTGTTATTTCAGCACCTTGTCAGCAAAGGCATGCAGACACACACCCACATATGCTGACATATTCAACAGACACTGCATTTAATAGTAAGGGTGAAAGTGAAAGTCATGGAATGAAGGGTCACCGATATAGAAGGGTACACATTTAAAGCCAACAGTCCTGTCTAACGTGAGTGTCCTGTCTAACGTGAGTGACAAGTGTCTTTTCTCAAACAAATGCTTAGAATGTACACCCACTTCCATTTCTCCCACAGACTCCAACTCCTGTCCCCCAACTTAGGAGTCTTTTTCTGGGTAAGTCTGAGGAGGGTGAGCCCCTGGAGAGAAGGAGCTATGGTACACCTTCTCCTTTAGACACACCTGGCCCAGAGTTTCGTGAAGGCAGGGTGAGAAAATATTCACACACCCAGAGACAAACATACACTGAATTCCCGCAAACTTTTTTGGGATAGTCTTAAAAACTGTCTGTATACTCCTAGTATTAAAATAAAATCTATGCAGAATGTTGCTGACAGTCTACAGGTAGACCTGGAGTTAACCTTTACAGACTATTTACAGAATGACAACTGTTTGTTCACACATGGTGTTTTATTGTTATTGTATGTCAGAAACCACCTCCTCTACCCCAGAAGAACTGGCCGTTGAGACAGATGTCTCTACAAGAAGGCTGTTCTGACACCATCAAGAGGGTACCACATGGGGTAAATTATTCCCTTACACCAATCTCTCTCAAACATACAACACATAATACTGTAATATCAGGATGTCTGGGCTCTTCTAGTGGTCTTTCTTCCAGTTTGATATTAAGAACGACCAAAACAAGCAACTGATGGGACATACTATTTATATGACTTATGGTATACGATATAGTTATCTCAGGATAACTTGGTCTTTGCTGCATAATTTTCACATGGTCCATATGTAGAGGTGTGTAAAAGTAAGAGTAAGAGTAATTTTCTGGGTTTGGCTGGGTTCACAGATTTTGGGAAGTTCCTCATTAAGACCAAAATGAAAAAGTAAAGGAAGTTCATAACTTACAGTGATCTATAAAATGAAAATAAAGAGTAAAAAATGAGTAGTTATGGTCATTGGTTAGTAATGAACTCCCCTTACCAGGTAAGTTAGGTTGTAACTGCGAACATCCCAAAATGGGTGAACCCAGCAGAGTACTCTTACTCTTACTTTTACCCACCTCTGTCATATGTCACGGTGTGGTGGAATGTTGGAGAGAGGGAGACCACAGCAGGCAGTAGATGGTTGTTCAATGGACAATCTGGAAAACATTTATATAATGCAGTTGCAGGCAAACAGTTGAAGCAAGTGCCCAACGAGTATACTTATATATTTAAGTATACTTATATACGAGTATACTCTCACAGTAGCATAAACACTGAAAACAAATACATTTATATATGTAGAGTATACGCATAAACTCAAGCATATACCACACTCTTTTCACAACCTAGTACAGTTGCAGGTGAACAAGTAAATGCAAGTGCACAATGATACCATATATATTACCATGCTCTCACAGTGGCATGGGACGCTGACAGCCAACTTACAAGTAAAGAGTGTACGCATAAACTTCCAAACTTCAATAACACTCTTTTCACAATTTACATAAATACATAGTGTAGCAACTGGACAGCCTTCCCACGAAGTTGACAATCTTCATTTTTGACTCGCAACCACCCTCTGGAAACCTGAGCTTTTAAAGCCAACTAACAGTGGTTCTCCAACCTCTCCTGTAGACCCCCAGCCATGCCATATATTAGATGTGTCCCAGAGCTAGCACACCTGAATCAACATGTCAGCTAATAAACCAGCCCTTACCTGCTTGAATCAAGTGAGCTAGTTATGGGCTACAACAAAACTGTGAGACGGCTGGGGGTCCCCAAGAGAGGTTTGGGAACCACTGAACTAACACACTAAAGTCACACCAGATTTCTGTAATGAATAATCAAGCCATTGACAATTAAGACACTGACACAATCTAATAACATCTAGTGCCCAGAGGGTGGTGCTAACAACCCAGAACACCCACATACTGTACATATAGTTCAAACACAAATACAATCCAAACATCAATCACCATATTTAAACATAAACATCTAGAAACAATATCAATGAGTACATTTCTCAGTTCCACTGCCACACTATCCCACTCTGGGAGAGTGTGACACCATAGCTCTTAGGGAATACCAAACAATATAATAAAATTTCTTGAAATATAATAAACACTTCTAGACAATAAATATATTTAGTAATTGGTGTAACTGTCTAATGTTGATCATTGAACAGAGATTCTGTATCAATTAAATAGGAACCTCAATGCAATGAGACAGATCCTTCTTCTAATTTTATTGCTACATTTTACTGCGTGACCTCAAGCTACTTCTGAACCAGCTATATATATATATATATATATATATATATATTACTATACATTTGAATGATTATAGCTCTGCTAATTACAATGACAAGGAAAGACTTCTATAGTACATGCGTGGTGTGTTATTCTATGTTCAGAAACCGGTTCCTGTGGCCCAGAAGGGGAGAGAGATGTCTCTACCAGAAGGTGGTTGTGCAAATGAGGATGACGGGGGTGTGACTGACAAGATCAAAATGGTACCACATGCATAATATTTTCCCTTACACCAATCTCTCACTCAACAATTTGGGTGAAATAAAACAGAAGACATCATTTGAAACTTCTAATACTGTGAATATGACACAAAATACTGAAATATGAGGATTTCTGGAGTTAACATTGTTCTTCTTCTAGTTTGAAGCTGAAATGTCCCATAACAAGCAAGTGATGGGCCGTCCTCTTCTCAAGGCCCCGTTCATCTTTCACAGGGAATACTCCAAGCCCCCTCCATTTCAGCATGTTTTGGTTGCCCAGAAAATTCATTTGGTGAGACACTAAGACAAAATCTATTAAAGGGAACAATTACGAAATTCTGTAACTTTGCACACTACATGATTTTAGCTCTGATTTAGCTGTCCCAGACCAATTTTTGAGGCCTGCGACAGAACTCCCAGATCGGAGCAAAATTTGTGTTCCCTCCCGTCACCTATGCTCGTTAAGTATGAGCAGTTCAGAAACACATTTTTGCTAGTCACTGAGCTGTCGCAGATGGCCCGATATTTTTTAGGTAGGTTTGAATTTACACTTAACGTCTCGTGAGGGATGTGGTGAAAACCATAAGAAGCTGGAGCCAATCAGAGAACAGAGACCTTCAGGTTTTCAATTCTTAATTTGAATTTAGTTGTTATAAGAGGGGCTACCTACAGAAATGTTTTTTTTTATTTTTTTTATTAAAAAATCTATTTGCAGAACATACGATCCTTTCTGCCTGCATCTCCCTAACCATTCTATCCTTCATTCTTTGCATTTTTTCAGCACCGCTCCAGCTAGAAGTTTGTAGTTAAGTGATTTTGGTAGTTTGAAAGTCGTGTAGTTTATTCTGGGTTGTTAATCACTTGTTTTTTAGTATTTCCCTGTCTCTCTTGTTGGGCCTCTCTCTCAATCAGGTAGAGCATGGTCAAGTGAGCATGAGTGCTACATCAATAGGTCATGTGGCTCTGTCCACACTAATGAAAACATTTTGTAAAAAACAACATTTGGATAAAAAATGAATGTTCTGTCACTCCGAAAACACAAAACATGGAAAGCCCAATGAACACATTATTGTGGACTGATCCATGTAACCATATGCTGTAGCACTTCTTAGCTCACTTTTATAGCATTACTGTAGCTCAACCTAAATGAGAGAGTTGCATGTAGAAAAAGACATTTCAAGGGATTCATATATGAAAGATATATTTCCATTTCTGTTACACGTTAAGGCTCTGTCATTCTTATTCTTACTCTTTCAAATATAAATACAAACGTGAAGCTAACTATTATCACAATTTTGTTTCAAATGATTTTTAGTCCTGATAACTTTCATGAATACCCCCAATCATTACTGATTCACAACCTTAAATATAACCTGTTTTGTTCAATTCCCGCTATTTGCTACTATTTGGTACTTTCATTTAATAATACACTCATGCTTTCTTGTTATGCCTCCACCAGGATGCAGATAATTTGCTGGAATGGTGGGGAAATGTAAAAGATGAGTGTGAGTATCATAGCACCTGCATACATTTCATAATAACTTAAATTTAGGGATGAGTACTGAGAGAAGTGGTCCCTTTTTAAGCTTTTTACTGTTAATCATTACACATTACCCACTTGATAACCCGGAGGATGCCATCTCTCATTTGACCATCCTGTAAGTCTTTTTAGCAGTTTGTCTCAAGTACGCAACTAAGGGATAAGTACATCTAGTCCTACAAAACACACCTGATCATCTGGTGAACCAGTGACTGCTGTGAAAGTGCGGCTGGCAAATACCTTGTGACAGCATGGAAAGACAGCTGGCAGGAGGGAACAGACGCCGACGGGGCTGCCGCGGCAGAAGAATCCAGAAACGGAAGGTGCATGGGTTCAACCCACTTTTGGCTAAAAAAACTTTGAAGGAAGAAACACACGAGTGCGAGGGCAGAAGATGGCTCATTGGCAGGCAACCTGGCAAACGACACAGGAACGGAACAGACTACAAGTATGATAATCAGCATACCTGAGGCTGCAGCAATGGCAGCAGGGCACAAGCTCCAGAGCTGCTTATGCGACTGAGCAAAGGTTAACTCCACCACCAGCCTAGATACACCAGGGCAGGAAAAGGGTGTCTAAAGACAGGGCAACAGGGTACCCGCATCGACAGCTACTTTTTGAGAAGCAGGTCGAGTCAATCGACTGAAGTTCAGCAGCAGGAAGAAAAAAACAGTCTGCAGGACATCAATAATCTATTCCCAGTGAAGGGCGAACCAAGCACAGGAGAGGAGCCAGAGCCAAGCACATTATGACCTGCAGCTGAGAAGAAAATCCAGGGACAAATGCCATTGATTAAGTGGCCAAATTCCTGCAAAAGGAATATGTGGAACATCTTACTCTGCGCTCCATATTATTATGCAAATTGAAATTAAGTGTCATAAACATTAAATATCAAATAATCAAACTCATGGATGGTATTGTGTCTCCTGGCTCTTTGGATCACTGAAATCAATCTCGGACACCCGTGATAATTAGTTTGCCAGGTGAGCCCAACCAGGGCACAGGTCTCAAGCATTTTGGGAAAGAAAAAGGATCAAATAGTGCAATGCCTTGGACAAGGTATAAAAACATGAGATATTTCACATAATCTTAAGCGTGATCATTGCACTGTGAAGAGATTTGTGGCTGATTCAGAGCACAGACAGGTTTGTGCAGATAAAGGCATAAAGAGGAAGATTACTGCCAGACAAATCCATCAGATTAAGAGAGCAGCTGCTAAAATGCCATTGCAAAGCAGCAAACAGGTATTTGAAGCTGCTGGTGCCTCTGGAGTCCCGCAAACCCCAAGGTGTAGGATCCTCCAGAGGCTTGCAGGTGTACATAAACTATTCAGCCACCCCTAACCAATGCTCACAAGCAGAAATGGTTGCAGTGGGCCCAGAAATACATTAAGACTAATTTTCAAACAGTCTTGTTTATTGATGAGTGCCGTGCAACCATGGATGGTCCAGATGGATGGAGTAGTGGATGGTTGGTGGATGGCCACCATATCCCAATAAGGCTGCAACGTCAGCAAGGAGGTGGGAGAGTCATGTTTTGGGCCAGAATCATGTGGAGCAACCTGGTATGCTCCTTTGGGGTCCCTGAAGTTGTAAAAATGTCCTCTGCAAAGTATATAGAGTTTCTGACTGACAACTTTCTTCCATGGTACAAATATAAGAACTGTGCCTTCTGTAGCAAAATCATCTTCATGCATGACAATGCACCAGCTCATGCTGCAAAGAATACCTCTGTGTCATTGGCTGCTATGGGCATAAAAGGAGTTAAACTCATTGCGTGGCCCCCATCCTCCCCTGACCTCAACCCTATTGAGAACCTTTGGAGCATCCTCAAGCAAAAGATCTATGAGAGGGAGGCAGTCCGTTTCAAAACAGCAGCTCTGTGAGGCTATTTTCTATATTTTCTATTTAACCTTTATTGAACTATTCTGACATTCTGCAAAGAAATTCTAACAGAAACTCTCCATAAACGCACAAGATCAATGGATGCAATAATTGTGAAGGTGATATCAAAGAAGATTTAACATGTAACTTGCCCTGTTAAGATGTGTTTGATTGAAATAGCTTTTGATTTCAGTAATAATGCAATTTCAACAAATGACCATTTTCAGTTCTTTACATCTTATAAAATGTATGTTGTGCATAATAATTTGGAACAGTGCATTTTGAGTTTTCATCTGGTGGTTTGTTTAATGAAATTTGACTTTTACCCTAATGGTTGATGACTTAAAAACTATACTGACTGTCATTTGGATCGACTATTTAGGAAAATCAGTGTAAAATATAATTTGCATAATAATCTGGAATGCATGTAGCCTGGATGGGTATACTTTCAGTCCCCCTTCAGGATACTTGCAAGAGTAAAGAGCTGGTCCATTGTTCCACGGCCAGGATGAAATCAGCATTTTTGCTCTTCAATCTGAGGCTTTACCAGGGAGGCTGAGAAATATGATAGCCCTATAATTGTCACTAACTCTCTGTTCCTCCTTCATTGATACATCAATCCAAAAGGCAGTTATCTCTGGCTTCTCCGGTTGTCACACAAGTACCATCTGGCATCAGATTCAAGTCGCCAAGAAGGAGGGAACGGACATGTGTGTTCCTGGACCTCGCCAACGCCTGTGCCTCAATACTCAACAATTTCCTCTTAACTGCTTTTGACTACTTCAGGGTCCCACAAGCCCTCACAAGCCTTATCAAGCCCTACTTCAGAGATGCCTGATGGCAGCAGGGGTACAGCATGGGGTGGCAACAGCTGGAAGTGGCTATCATGACTGGTTGCACCATCTGCCCACTAGCCTTCACCATGGCCATGGAGGTGATCATTCACCTCGGGTATTCTCATTGGGTATATGGAGGACAGCGCATAAGACCTGGCCTTAGGATGCTGCCCATTCGAGAATACATGGACTACCAAACAACACTTTCCACGTTCAAGGTTTGTACTACACGGCTGTTGAAGAAGCTTCAAGAGAACATTGAGCTGGCTCAGATGAATATCAAGCCAAGCAAGTCCAGAAGCATCTCCATCGTCAAGGAGAAGCTGTCAGACCAACATTTTTACATCGGCAATGAGGTTATTCCAACCGTCTCAGAGAAGCCTGTGAAAAGCCTGGGTCGGTGGTAAGATGCCTCCCTTAACCCTGCAAAGTCGATTGACGCTCTAGAGCGTCAAACGCGATTATCTCACGAACCGTACATGCAACTAAAGCTTGGTACCGTTGGAAAGGGGAGAATTAGACACAAATATTGAGTGGTGGCACATCTCTGTGTGTTACTCACAGCCGGAGATATCGCGCCTCAAAGCCGACGATGGTCTTTCTTTTTGACTAAAAATATCACAGACAGGAAGTAGGAAGTCAAAATGACAAAATAACACATTTTTCAATAACATAGGACATCATCCTGCATAAAACAACCATTTTTGGAGTTGGAATTTAGCTGGGTTT
>JACXGM010010426.1:0-15954 GCA_016801145.1 Umbra pygmaea | reverse complement strand
AGATACTGTGCAAGTAGATAAGCTCAGGAAGGAGGTAGTCAGTGGTTTGGAGAATGTTACGGCGTAGGAACGGAGGAGACAATAGCATGATCAAACTTAGAATTTATTGAATGACTTGAAGGAATGGTAAAATAAAGAGACTGAGTAACCGACAACCAAACTGTTGTACAAGCGGGGCTTATATACCCACGTAATGGGAGATACGGAACAGCTGTGACATACGGCACTTGTGTGCGTAGTTATGGCAGCATAGAGAGTGCTAGACACCTCTCCTTGACAACATAAAGAAGGCTAGAAGAATATACAAGAGAGGGAGAGATTCAGGAGAGTGGGATCTTTGAGTGGGGGAGGATGGAGGCATGGGTGTAACAGAGAACATTGACAGAACCGCACTTCCAGGATAGTTGAAGCTCTGGTGAACTCCTTCCACACGTCATGTGGTCACTTACCCTTTATGAAGCACCGCTCTCAAAGGTGGAAAAGCTGGAGAGACTGATGAGCTCATATGTCAGGAAGTGGCTTGGTCTGCCCAGGTGCCTCGGCAGCATAGGGCTCTATGGCAAAGGAGTTTTAGAGCTACCCATTTCCAGTCTCACAGTGGATTTTAAGTGTGCCAAAGTCTGACTGGGATGATGCTAATGAATTCCAGAGATCCATTTGTATCCCAAGTTGGCCCCATGACCACTGGGAGGAAATGGACCCGATTGGAGGCAACTAAGCAGGTGATGAAAGCACTCAAGCACAGGGATGTTTTGTGGCAAGTGCAGCAAGGGATGGGTGGTCTTGGCCTTGGGGCGAATAGCCCAGCTTGGCACAAGGCTACAATGCTCCAAAGATGCAGGCTTGTGTTTGAGGAGATAGAGCAGCAAGAGGAGGCAACAAGATGTGCAAAGGCTGTTGCTAAGGCAAAGCAAGGGCAGTGGATCACTTGAGAAGGAGTGGAGAAGAGGATGATCTCCTGGAAAGAGCTATGGGAAATGGAGACATTCAGAGCAAGCTTGACCATCTGGGCTGCCTACGATGTCCTGTCATCTCCCAAAAATCTTAAGCAGTGGTACACTGCAACCAGACTCTTTGCAACCAGACTCCAGCAACACTTAAACACATCGTGGTGGGCTGCAAGACCAGTCTCATTCAAGGTCGTTACGGTGTCTTGCAGCAGCACTGGAAAGCCGGCAAATGAATGTGAACGCACTCCCTGCTTCAACAAACTACCGGCCAACAATGGCATTCGTCCAAGAAGGTAAGTACAAAGCCATGCTCTCTACTTCATCTTCAGACGCTGGACGGCTAGGCAGAGCATGTGATTGGAAGCTTCCCAGCCAAGATCTTGTCAACCAACCTCAGACCGGACCTTGTACTATGGTCTACCTCACTACAGCGGGTTTACATCATCAAACTAACAGTACACTGGGAGGGTGCAGTGGAGGAGTGGAGGAGGATAACTAAGGGATATGTACATCTAGTCCTACAAAACAGTCCCATTTTCACAATAATCTAAATGTAAAGGCCATTGCACATAGAGTCCGAAATTCGCATCTGAATTGTTCGCACGTTAAAAAATAAAAACAACCTCACGTTATGTCAATCATGCATGCACACTGCTTCCGAATCTTTCGTCCATAATAGAAACAATCGGATCAGGTTCGATTTTCTGCGTTTTTCGCATCCATAGCCAGCATTTTGAGAGTTTTTTTTTGACAATTCAGAGCCACCAAACAAGGGACCGACAAAATCCAGAATACACACACATACACACACGGCGCTGGGCAGACAGCAGCTGTATAATAACGGGTTAGGCCTATATATTTTATAACCAATTAATCCATTAATAATAGAATTGGCAGCTCAATCACAGTAAACACCTTAATCGATCCGAAATTTCGATCTAATTGAAAGGAGAGGTTTATTCCTTTTCTAATCCGATCGAGAGAACATGTAAACACTTGATCGAATTAAAAGTGAAACTGAATGGACTGCCAATGTGCAATGATGTGCGGAACGAGCTGTTCTTCCCGGAGGCTTGGCTTGTCTCCCCCCGGCCCCCCACACACATTATTGAAACAAGCATACAATACAACACCGTTATTTTGTGTGCTATAATAATAATATTTACTTTTAGGTATCTGAGCACTGGGGACTCTTTAATAAGGAGGTGAAACTCTCCTTCCTCTCTGCGTCTCAGGATTGGATGGACCCAATATTTAATCTTTCTTTTTTTTAAAAGAGAGAGGGCAACAACATCATCCTCACTGCTAGCCGAATCCATAGTATTTTTTGCGTTTTTTTCGCAAATGTTTAATAAATACGCATCGGACTCAGTGTGCAAGGTTTCTGTGCGTGACAAATTTTTAGGCTGACAAATACGAAAAAAACGCATACGAAAATTTTGGACTCTGTGTGCAATGGCCTTAAGTATTTACAGTATTTACAAGTATTTACTATTAATAATAGTTAAAGATAGGCTGAGACTTTCCAACAAAAAACATTTCTAAACCTTCTAACCTGGGCTGGATATGTACTATGGTATTCATGTGCATAATCTATTTGTTTAAGTAAACCCACTATCATATAATCATTTTTTATGCAGGGAACATTTTAAGTTCTACAGTGCCACTTTTACATCCAGTGGCCAAAACATATATTTCACTTTTTTGATCCTCCTGCTCTGTCTGCCTTCAGCATGGGAAGATCTGGTAAATGACCCTAAACACACAAAGGAGGGAGATGAAAAGTAAGCATTATAGTTTTAATGACATTAATAAACGTGTGTACAGTTAAACGTTTTGTCAGTTGCTACTAAACATCCTCTGTACGGATTAACTTTCAGACAGTTCACATTAAAAGCAGAGCGTGTTCTGAATGCAGTGCAGCTCTACAACCTCCTGCTCAACACTCATGGAGAAACTATGAAGAACCAAATCACTGAACTCAATGGCATTGCAGACAACTTAGATATGGTAACCACAATAGGCTTCTGCTTTCAAAGTAATGCCTTTGAATTTTTTATTTAGGCTATTTCCATAAAATGTATGCCAATTACATAAAAAACACCTAACTATTATTTATTGTAAGTACAGTCCCATTAAATTGTCTAAAAGAATTCATTACTAAAATTGTGCTATTTAATTCTGTTCAAGGTTTCCAAGGGAACCAAGATTGCTGGCATCACCGGGGGTGCCACAGGGGCAGTTGGAGGGGTGGCAGCTGTGGCAGGGGTAATGTTGGCCCCTCTCACCTTTGGGGCCTCGTTGGCCATTACAGCGGTCGGGGTTGGTGTAGCTGCAGCTGGAGGGGTAACAGGGGCTTCTGCAGCTATCGCCAACAAAGTGAGTGCATTGGAAAATAAATGTTGCCCTACATCAAAATCTAGATCGAAAGAGCAACTCAAAACAGAGAAAAAGTCAAAGTCAAAGTCAAAGTCAAAGTTGTTTATTTGTCATATGCATCGAATGACATCACATCATCCTATGCAGAGAAATTCTTGTGACATGGCTCGACACATCTACACAGTGGGCTAAAAAGATTATATATAATATGAAGAAATTTTAAAACAATAATAATAATAATAGCAATATAGTATGTACTGAACAGTGATCTGGAGTGTACACAGCAGAAGTAATGAATATTATAAATATGGCATGGAAATTACTTTTTAAAGGTGCATTGAATTCTGCTACTCAGCTGAAGAGTGGATAAAGTGACCAGAGAATGACAGGGACTCAAGAAATTATTTGTAATCAATGTTCTGTGTTAAGGAGCCGAATGGCCTGCAGAAAGAAACTGTTTTTTAGTTTGGTAGTCCATGCTTTGATGCTCCGGTAACGTCTACCAGATGGCAGCAGTGAGAAAAGGGCACAGCCTGGATGACTGTGGTCTTTTAAGATGTTCAGTGTTTTCCTCAGGCATCGCTTGTGGTAGATGCCTTGCACAGCGGGGAGACAACAGCCTATGATGCGCTCCGCTGACTTCACCACCCTCTGAAGGGCCTTGCGATCAGCAGCTGAGCAGCTGCCGTACCAGGGAACACATTAAAAATAATAATAACGAATAACTTACATTTCACTGTAATTTAATTGGCTCACATATGATGCACTTCACACGCATTTCAGATATACCGCCTTCAAGCTGCTATGTCTTGAGTCGCAGGCTCGCAGCATATTGGTGGTGCACGCTAGGACCTCAGGAGTAATTTGCAGTAAGAACCTGCAGGAGGAGTTACAGCCGTGATGTTAGCAGGAAATTAAAGGGCATCATCTAGGTTTATGCCAAGGTTCTTTGCACTCTGGGAGGGGGAAATACATTGTCACAGAAGAAGTCAAGTCATGAAATGTCAGGGTTGAGCTTGAGGTGGTGGGCTGACTTAGAGCAGAGGTGTCAGTCAGGCATGCAGAGATGCGTGTTTTCACTATCAGGAGAGGGGAAGGAGAAATATAGTTGAGTGTCACCTACATACTGTAGCATTGATGTGAGGATATGACAGATCCAAGTCTTTGGTGTAAAGAGAAGAGGACAAAGAAGTGTGCCTTGTGGGATACCAGTGGTAAGTGATCATGCGGTATACAAGAATCCTCTACAAGTCACTTAGTAAGAGCGGTTAAATATTATATTGACTTTAATTATAGTGTTTTTCTATGAAGCGAGGCAGGCAGCATGAGCACACTCTGACATACTTATTGTTGATAATTTAAAGATTTTTTTCTATGCTGTTTTTATCAGGGTATTGAGCCGTGGTGTACAGTATGATTAGACCAAACAGTCCAGGCAATGTTGAGGGTGTTGAATAGATAGTTTAGGGAGAGCCATAAAGTGGCATTGGGTCATCAACATGTCACCACCAATGCAGCATAATGTATCAGTGCAGAGGTGGTAAAGGGTTTCAACAATATTTACCCCCAAAAAATTATTCACATGCACCATTGGAACGGTCGTCAAGAAATCAACAGTTTACAGGTCATGTATGGTCAAGTATTAGACATGCTGCAAGGAGTTATGAGGACTGCAGATCTGGCCAGGGCAATAAATTGCAATGTTCGTACTGTGAGATGCCTAAACCAGTGCTACAGGGATAAAGGAAGGACAGCTGATTGTCCTCGCAGTGGCAGAGCACATGTAAAAACGGTACATCCAAACGTCACACCTCCAAGACAGGTGCAGGATGGCAACAACAAATGCACAAGTTACACCAGGAAAGCAGAATCCCTCCATCAGTGCTTAGACTGTCCACAATAGGCTGAGAAAGGCTGGACTGACTAGACTGTTTTAAGGCAGGTACTCACCAGACATCACCGGCAACAACGTCCCCTGTGGGCACAAACCCACCTTCACTGGACCAGGCATGATTGGCAAAAAAAATGCTGTTTACTGACAAACTGCGTTTTTTCTCTCACCAGGGGTTATGGTTGAACTGACATTTATTATTGAAAAAATGAGTGTTACACCAAGGCCTGTACTCTGGAGCAATATCACGGTGGGCAGGCACGGTGGCCTTGTGGATAGCACTGTGGCCTCACAGCAAGAAGGTTCTGGGTTCGAACCGGGCCTTTCTGTGTGGAGTTTGCATGTTCTCCCCGTGTCTGCGTGGGTTTCCTCCGGGTGCTCCGGTTTCCCCCACCATCAAGGTTCTCCAGTCAGTGCCCCTGACGAAGGCACTGGCTTAAATCTGGAGTTGGTCCCCGGGCGCTGTATATGGCTGCCCACTGCTCCCTTGAGGGATGGGTTAAATGCAGAGAATGAATTTCGCTATTTGTATGTGACAAATAAAGTACCTTTACCTTTATCAATTTGGAGGTGGAAGGTCCGTCATGGTCTGGAAGGTGTGTCACAGCATCAATGGACTAAGCTTGTTCACATTGCTTACAATGCTGTGCATCGAAGACATCGTCCTCCCTCTTGTGGTACCCTTCCTGCAGGCTCATACTGACATGACCCTCCAGCATGTCAATGCCACCAGCCATACTGCTCGTTATGTCCGTGATTTCCAGCAAAACAGGAATGTCAGTGTTCTTCCATGGCTAGCGAAGAGCCTGGATCTTAATCCCATTGAGCACATCTGTGACCTGTTGGATCAGAAGGGGACAGCTAGGAACAATAGAGAGAAATGTCCAGGAACTTGCAGGTGCCTTGGTGGAAGATGGTAACATCTCACAGCAACAACTGGCAAATCTGGTGCAGTCTATGAGAAGGAGATGCACTACAGTAATTAATGCAGCTGGTGGCCACACCAGATTCTGACTGTTACTTTTGGTTTTGACGCCCCCTCTGTTCAGGGACACATTATTCCATTTCTGTTGGTCACATCTGTGGAACTTGTTCAGTTTATGTCTGTTATCTTTTTGTGTTCATACAAATACTTTCACATTTGGTTTGCTGATTAATGACAGAATTTGCAAGTGAGAGGACTTTGTTTTTTTGCTCAGTTTACGTACATGACATCCATGATGAAGGTTTTATTTTCAGGTGAGCGGCACATATGATAGGAACAAGATTGAACAGATCCTCCAGAATTTCCAGGAACAAATGGGCAACATTGAGGCCTGCCTGACGTTCATCAAAGGGGGCATGGAGCAGCTGAAAAAGCAGAACATCTCAACCCTGCAGGGAATGAACACAAGGACTTTCAGTGTGGCAAAGTATGATTTTAATATATTTAATTTCATATTGTTTATAAGAAATAAATACATTAATTTATTTTATATATAAAAAAATTGTTATATTTATTTAATCTTTTTAACTTTGTATTTATTGATAATATTAACTTTTTTGATAAGGCTCTGTTCATTTACAGCATCATTATCATTCTAACCATGAGCTTAAATACATATTCTGGAAAAATACATATAAAGTAACTCAGGACTTCATGAAATTGTGCAAAAGTACATCCCAAATATAAACAACACAAAAATTTGTCCCATTTTGAGCTCAAATGTAGGAGGAACCCTATACTTTTATCTCAACACAGTCATTTCTGAAACACAAAACATTTTATTGAGTACCGGTATTAATGTTATAAAATGATTGATATTGATTGATCTTAACCGGAGACCCTAGACCATTAGTAACAAAACAGCTTAACAACCATGTCTCCTTTCAGCTGAAAGCTTTGATTTTTTGCCATGCATGACAAACAAAAAGATTTATATGCAAATTAAAAAAAATTGTAAACAGCAACAGGTGAAAGGCATCAGTATAGTTCGTATAGACTGAGACCAACTAAAAAGCATAGAATTTCTTGGGTTTTATTCTAAATGTTTTCGGTTTGAGAAATTATTGTAAATATTGTATTACTCAATATATTGTTAATGCATTAAAAGAAATCATAAGAGGTGCCAATACTTCTTGAATGTCTGAACCAAAATCTTTTCAAAATTTATTCAGGATGGATGAGGTGACCGGAATGGGGAGTGCCAGTGCCATAGAAGCCAGCAGTAAAGCATCTGGTGTGCTCAAAGGCTTCGCCATGGGCATGGACATTTACTTCACTAAGAACAAGGACGGAAAAGGTGAAGCAAAGCTGAATAAGAGATTCAAGTCTGAGTTTGCAGGGAAGATACGCGACTTGGCTAAGAATCTGGATGAAGGGCTGGATGAGTTTTTCAAGGTCAAGGAGGATCTAGTGAAAAATAACCTCATCATCTGAAGGGAAGGGACGGAAGTAAAATTAAGTAAAAGATGACATGTCACATGCAAAGTGTGTTAACAGTACATTTCTTACAAGAAAGAACAAGAAATAACAGAAAAATAAGCATTAAACAATTGTACAATAAAAAATAGGAAAATAAATTGTCCTCATTTGTTTTGTTTATCTGTACTTTTTTGTTTTTTTTTTCATGTAAGAAATCTGTGATATATCTTGATGAGGATTTAATGGTGGCAGTTTATTTTCCAGATTTTGAATTTTTCCTAATAATATTGACATATTATTATACTCATATTGGTTTTTGATTTCTGTAATCATTTGGAATGGAATCATTATGTAAATTAAATGAAGGGAACTTGATCTCAACGCCTTCTATATTTGTCTTTTCCACCACAAGGTAGCAGCATTTATGTGTATTTAATTGCACACTATTATAACTTGTAATCAATTAATCTTCAGAATGTTTAAACTAAACTAAAAACCTGAAATTGAATAAAGACCTCTACAATCATGATGAATTTTCATTTTATCTTGTGATTGTTTACAATTTGTGACAGTTTTTAGGATAAATACTAATACACACATCACTTGGAGTGGAGTTTTGTAGCATGGTTGCTGTTAGCTGTATGAAAATAGTACTTGACTGTGTAATTCTGGCTGACAATGCTGAACGGAAAAAGATAAATGGTTCTTGCAATGAAAAATAATGGTTATAAATTATTTAGTAATTTTAAAAATAGACACTAGTAATTTTGTATTACAATAATTAAAACACAATATGCGGGTCCTAATGGCCAATTATATTCATTGAATTAATTGTTTTATTCACCTATTTACAGTATTTGGCTTATTTTTAATCAGTCAGGTACTGTAGATGAATTAAATGTACATATTTGACTTGGTGGGTTACCATCACTGTATCTTCAGCACCTTAACTGTCCCTTTCTCAGTTGTTGCCATGAATTTTGTTGCTATGGTGTTAGCAATGGTGTGCCATATATTGGAGGTGAACTAGAGGGAGAAGGATCCAGCAAGTTCAGAGGTAATGGAGTTAATGAGAAAAAATGAAAACACAGTGCAAATATCACACTACACTTACATTCATGGTACCAAACGACCCGGTAGTCTAGCAGAGACATTCACTTTAGGTCTGGAGATTTTTGGCCCTTAAAGTATTTTGGGGTTGTCATGGTGACAATGAAACATGCACAACAAAAACAAATGCATTGTTTTAACTGAGAGTTTTTCTTTTTTTTTCTTTACAGAGTTTGTAATTAACTGGAGGGAACCTACTGGCCTTAAGCTATAACTACTGAATCACTTATTTATTTTGTTCAAGCAGTGGTGGTTCTAGACAAATTTTACTGGGGGGGCCAAGGTGGGGCCAGTGTTTAATCAGAGGGGCACATTTTGGCGCTAGTGCTTAAAATCGTAATAACTTATTATATTACAATTATTATTAATAAAATTTATTTCATTTTCTTTTCAGGCCCCCGTGTAGAACCGCCCCTGTGTTCAAGTATACAGTTCATTATTTATGATCAATCATGTTTATTTAATTACGTTGTTCTTCCAACTAATTTGGCTGATAGAAAACAACACATACTGAGATTTTCATTCACATCAAGTGTAAAAGTGTCTTTTAGCCATTCAGCTATTCAGGGTTCTTCTGACTCAGAAGTCAGTTCAAGTTTTTATTTCTGATGGTAGTTTATATCATATATCATACTTACACTTAACAGACAGTACACTTATCAACATGTTTGCTGTTCACTTAATTGCCCTTAACAGAATCTGGATGGATCAATATTCAGTTCATACCTTCATTGACGTTATCTGAAAGTAAAAAAAGTAAAAAAGATTAACAAGGGCCCTGTTTCGGGGTATGACACAGTGAATAGCTTATTAGGCACCAACCCACCATTAGTCACTCCTTCTAATTTCAGGTAATTTTTACCATAATATTATGCAATGCTATGTTGTAAATATTACATACATCTTTAGTGTCAATTTACATTACTTTAAACACCTTTCATTTTATAGATCATACCCCAAATAGCCGCTGAAAAACCTCCTGCTCTCTGACAGAAAGTTGTCAATGGGAAGAAGATTTACCTTCCAACATGACAATGACCCAAATCACACAGCAAAACTGACCACACAGTGGTTGAAGGAGAAAAAGATAAATGTCCGTGCATGGCCTAGTCAGGGCCCAGACTTAAACCCCATTGCAAATCTGTGGATCTCTCCTCCCTGTTCTGGTGTCCCTTCATCTCACCAACTACAACGTCATAACACCTGCAGATGGGACAGATGCTTAGCGGTAGAAAGACCCACTAAACCTTCACTGAGCAATCACTGGAAATGTCCATTTTACCCCTCCACTACAAATTACTCAATTGCTCACTCAAATTATATTTCTATGCAAAAACATGTTTGAACAAATATGCTGCTTTTATAATTATCTTGGCTACCTTTTGCTTTTGAAGAACTATCAGAGAACAAATCAACATTATACAGCCTTTCATAAACTATAGCTAAATGACTTATGACCAAACCTCAACATTGTCACATTTTATTTTACAGCCTTTCATACACTATAGCTAAATGACTTATGACCAAACCTCAACATTGTCACATTTTATTTTACAGCCTTTCATACACTATAGCTAAATGACTTATGACCAAACCTCAACATGGTCACATTTAATTTTAGAGCCTTTCATACACTATAGCTAAATGACTTATGACCAAACCTCAACATTGTCACATTTTATTTTACAGCCTTTCATACACAATAGCTAAATGACTTATGACCAAACCTCAACATTGTCACATTTTATTTTACAGCCTTTCATACACTATAGCTAAATGACTTATGACCAAACCTCAACATTGTCACATTGTTTTTACAGCCTTTCATACACTATAGCTAAATGACTTATGACCAAACCTCAACAATGTCACATTTTATTTAAAAAATAGGGCCTAATAATTAATTGTTACCCACACTCTTTCTCTTGTTATGTGCATTTTTTGAGATTCTAGAATTCACTACAATTAATCCTTTCAGATGTCCTTGTAACTGTCACAATCTGAGCTCGTAACAGGTGAGAACCCAGTAGCAGATATGAAAATAACAGGTAAGAAAATAAATGTATTGATGTTTTATTGTAAGTATAGAGATGATCTGAGGAGAGAGGCAGAACAGTTGTGAAGTGATAACTTGTTTTATGAGGCTGAACCAGTTTGGCTTGGTGGTGGATAGATGTTACACGGAGCAGGGAGGCAGGCTGGTAGGGTTCCGGCACACAGAGTTGGGTGGCAGGCAGGTAGACACTGAAGCTTGGGATGAGACAGGTGGTTCGGGAAACACACAGCAGAGCAGCAAGCAGGTCGAGCGTACAGGTGGATAAATGATTTGGTCCTGGAGTGCAAATGGATATAGCAGGATGAGTAACCAGGCATAACAGACTACAAACTTACAAAACAGGAACTCGGAACTGACTCGAATAACTAGACAATATAATATATAAGACTAGAATCGCACTGAGAACACAGTTGGCAGTACAATAATCCATCAGGGACTGCTTACCAACACCTTCCTAATAAAGGGAGGGTGGCAATCAGCCTGGGTGCGGCAGAGGAAACAGATGCACAGGATCATAGCTGCAGGGAATGGTGCCTTCAGGAGTGCAGGGAATACAGGAACTGGTGTTCGGAAAAATGATGAAGACAAACAAACATAAAGACAGACCGAACGCACACACTAGGGAACCAGGATCAGGGGATAGAAAGACAAAGAAAAGGAAAACAGGTTCAAGGGGGCGGGGTCCTATCAGTAACTCTGTTAACTCCCGTAATTGTAGCCAAAAAATAAAATAAACAGAGCCTACTCCAAATAAGTGTTTAGCATAAATGTATATGGTATGCATTCTACTAATAATATGTGTCAGTATGTAAGTTTACCATATTTCAAATTAATCAGCATTTCACAATGCATCATTCACTTTTGTTCAAACTATTAATGTACCCATAGTTATTAATGCAGTAGGCAGGGCATTATCCAGTTATGAAGTAGCTAATGAAAGACGATGTAGAAAACCCACATTCTTAGGTACTGCCCTCTTTATAGTTAGGTATGAATGAAGCATTCTCTTTTGTCTTGTTCAGAGAAAAATACAGGAACAACAGGAGAGCATTGCTTCATTAGTTAGAGACAAATTTAAAATATAAGATGGCAAAGGTAAGAGTTGTTTATATTTAACAAACCTGGTTTATTTGAATGTTTCAAGGAAGCTTACTCTAAATGTTATTGATAATTAAAATGACCAATTTCATTGTCCCAGAAAGTTCTTTGTTTCATTAAGTTTCAGCATTTGACCAAACGTTGCTTTATTGTTTGCATTAATCTAACTATCAGAGGTGGACAAATAACTGAGTAAAAGTACTTTTCTGAGTAACTCTGAGTTCACAAGTTTTGGGAAATCCCTACTTAAGACCAAATTGATCAGGTAAAAGGAGTTCACATCTTACAGATGACCATGATAGTTATTTACTTTATCTAATTGTTTTATAGGTTACTGTTAAGATATTAACTCCCTTTAATTCTTAAGTAGGGACTTCCTAAAACTTGAATACACAGAAAAGTACTTTTACTCAAGTAAATGTCCACATCTGCTAAACATTAATTCATGTATTTGAAAAGAAAAACTATTTATAAACCTATAAAAATAGGATTCATGTATTCCAAAAACTGTTATGTTCCTCCACACTCAAGCACACCAACAGCAGGTCTGAGTGAAAGTGAAAGGATGAAGGATAAAGCTTCTTGATTTAAAATAAACAGCCAACTCTCCGGTCTAACATGATAGACAAGTAAAGACAATGAAGGATCTGTATTCAAACATTGCAGAGGACATTTTATGTTTTTGTTTTGTTTCACAATTCCCAGGGAAATTATAAGAATGTGCACTTTACCCCACCCTTTCCCCACAGCCTCCCCCTCTTATACCCAAACCAAGGAGCTTCTATCAGGGAAATTCTGAGGAGGTTGAAATCCTGACAAGAAGTAGCTGTGGTCCACCATCTCCTGCAAACGCACCTTGCTCAGGGGTTGGTGAAAACAGAAAATGTCCATTAATTAATAGATTCAGTATCTGTTTAATTCTCTTTACAACTATGTCATTGTTGCGAATGAGGGAGAAAAAACTGAGGACCAAAAAGATTATTTGTATGAACACAGAAACAGACATACAGTACATCATTCATAGCCATAATTCATGCATACGTCCCTACAAAAGCCTAAGGCAGTATCTACACAAGCATTGAATTTGAAAAATATGTCTTTGAGTTTTAATTTGTCAGCTGTTTTCGGTTACGTAGGTACTGGTAATGGTACTAAAAACACTCAAAATTTAATTTACCATGACAATTTGTTGCAAAACAGATAATACCCAGTGTATTATCATGTTTAGAAGCATGGTGTGTTATTGTTATTTTTATTGTATGTTCAGAAGCATGGTAAATGATTGTTATTCTTTGTTCAGAAACTGGCCCCTGTGGCCCAGAACACCCGGACATTGAGACAGACTTCTGTACCAGAAGGTGGTTCAGTCGATCAGGGTAATGAAAGCGTGGCGGACCTCATTAAGATGGTATTCATTATAGTGTCACTTTCTTCACCTTACACCTATTAATCTCTGAATTGACTGAGAAAGTTAGGTACATTTTTCCATTCATTCTGATTCTGTCTAATAAATAAATGATATCACTGAAACCAGATTCTGTGCTTTGCAATAATTCCAGTTTGAATTTAAAGAGGACCAGAACAAGCAACTGATGAACCCTCCAATTCAGAAGGCCCCACTCATCTTTGATAGAGATGACCCCAGTCCCCCAATATATGAGGAGGTTATAGTTACAAAAGAGATTCATATGGTGAGACTGAGGAAATTCACTTTTGGAACAAACCTTTGTGTCATATTTTTAATCTGTCATGAAACCCAATGAAGATTTTCTTTTCTATGGTGTCCTTATTTAAAATATATTACAGGCAGACTTACATTTCTTAATCATGATGAATTGATTAGCTCTACTGAATGTTACTTTTATGTTCTAGTATAAACGCCGAATACCTTCAACTTATAACTGTCAAAAAGGGATGCCTCGTCAACTGCCCTCCATGCAACCACCTGCTAAAAACTCTCCGCCACCATATGTGGAAAAACCTCAGTCACTGGGTCAGCAGGGAAAAATGAAAATGTTCTCCGTAAGCAGCATGGATGAAGAGGAACAAGCAGATAACCTCATCAAGGTATAACCAGGGGTCAGGATTAGGTTTCCTGTAGAAGATGGTATTTGAACCACACAAATTGTAGCCTCATTCAGCTTGTCTAGCAGCTAATTATTAGAAACAGGTGTGTTGAATGAGGGTTGGACTAAAAACAAACAGGACAGTAGGACCAGAGGCCTATACTACGAAGCAAGATTGGGGTTAGCGAGCTAACTTCAGTTTTAACCCTGGGTTTTCAGTGTAACAACGGTGGTTCACCTGGTAACTTATCCTGCAAACTTAACCTGCTCTGTAGCAGGTTACAGTAGAGATAACATATTTAACCTGAATAAAAGCACAGTCTATTAGTACATACATTGTACTATTTAATCCCACAGAAGTTATAAATTTTTTGAACAACCTAGTTAATTATTTGACACATACCCTGTACATTTTTTTTTTCTCGACCGTTTAACACTGCCAGGGTTGCAACCAAAATAATTTGGGATTCATCTAAGCAACACATTGGTTTAATGGAATACACAATTGTAATTACAGTCAGATCTAGTTTTGCTTAATGACGGGGCAGTGATAACGATGAGACTTAACTGAAGCAGGTGATATATGCAGGTGATATTTTTTTGCTTGCTTTCCTGCTTTCCTTCCTGCTTTACGTCTGTATTATATTCTTATACTCTTAGGGCCCTATTTTAACGATCTAAGAGCACGGCGTGAAGCGCATGGTGCAAGTGTGCTTTGGGCGTGTCCAAATCCACTTTTGCTAGTTTGACAGCAGATAAAAGGGTTGTACTAAGTGTCTTCACGTAATGGCTGCGTTTTGGGCATAACATGGGATGAACCAATCAGAGATTAATCTCGCATTCCCTTTAAGCACCAGGAGCGTTTGTACCTTTCGCGCATTGCTATTACGGCGGATTTGCCACGTAATATATTTATTTGTAATCTTTTTCATGTTCGTGTGCTGCTGCACTTCCCTGTGTGTGTGCAACAAGCATAGTTTGCACACGCTGTGCCTATTCCACAGGTACATTTGACTAATTTGCTGTTAAAATAACTATGAGATAAGTCAAAATCAAAGTTGTTTATTTATCATATGCATCGAATAACATACATCATCCTATGCAGAGAAATTTCTTTTGACATGGCACTGCGATTCTATGCAGTGGGCTTATAAACAAGAATTACAACAATATAAGAATTTTAAAATAATAATGACAATAGTAATAATAATAATAAAACGCTATGTACTAAGCAGTGGTCTGGAAAATGTACAACAGTAGAAGTAGTAAATATTATAGGTTTGGCATGGAAAATTGCTTTAAGGTGCATTTGAATTCTGCTACAGATGCTGTGCCATTGACTTTAGACCAGGTTTTTGTTGGTCAATGGCGCAATCACTTTCTGATGCCTCAAGATAGCAATACACCCAGAATTATCCTGAACACAACTCGCTGTTAGACCAGCACTTTCATGGGCACAAATATGGGCGTAGGTGCATTTGTTATTTAAATAACGTGGGCGCCTGACAGGAAATTGACAACTGCGTTGGTCTTAAACTAGCAAAGACACTTGCGTTCAGACTTTGCGCTGCGTTGCGCTGGGTGAAAGATAGGGCCCTTAGTATTTCTCTAAAATTATCGTTTAATCCTCTTGAGTGAAATATGCTTCTCTCATAGACTTGTCCATGTCTGCGATTGGTCATATGGTGCACAAACCACGTTTGTCGCTAGATAAATAAATCCTGGGTCAATTTAATGAATTGATATCCACCGTCTTACTATTCCATTTACTCCAGTCTTGACACTAATATGAGCCCATGCTCCTCAAAGTCAAAGTCAAAGTGGTTTATTTATCATATGCATTGAACAACATACATCATCCTATGCAGAGAAATTCTTATTGACATGGCTCGGCGATTCTATGCAGTGGGCTTAAAAACAAGAATTACAACAATATAGAATTTTAAAATAGGAATGACAATAGTAATAATAGTAATAGTAATAATGATAATAATAAAACG
>JACXGM010010425.1:0-26300 GCA_016801145.1 Umbra pygmaea | reverse complement strand
GAATTGCGATATTCACTGTAAATTGTACCGTGGCCACAAGCTAGTCAAGGCCACACCTCCACCTTACCCCGCCTAGCTCCTCCTCATTAGCATTTAAAGCTACAGACACAGAAACGGCACGTCCTGAGGAAAGCTCATTGTGGGACTGGCTTGTAGTGGCTGTAATTCTGCACCAAGGCTGAATTTCGGATAGAGACTTTAGATACAGTATTAGGGGACCACTAGACCAATATAAACGCATCCAAAATTAGCATGAAATTTTCATGCCATGGGACCTTTAAACTACAAGACAAATAGTTAACAAGAGAAGCCTTATAAGATCCCATATTTTATATAACCACTCAGGTGAACATTTTCAGTTAACTTTGGCATGTACCACTAGATAAGCCAAGAGGATGTTAAGTCACAATCGAGGGATATGATTCCGCAGAAACTCAACCAGATCCTTTGCAGTTTTACTACACATGGATTTATTTTACAGCTTGTATTTGGTAGCGTATATCAGCAGTTCTCAAAAGGGAGGCCTCAGAGAGCCACTCTACCAGGTGGGCTTTGAGATTAGACATATTTTATTATAATAATAGCATTATAAATACTGTGCCTTTTTCAAAATCCTTTTTCCTGAATTGTTTGACTCAATTATTGTAAGGAATTATGTAATATTTAAGGAAATATATGAATATTTAGCTCCATCCATTCTTCTTTAAATTTTACACATATTTCCCAATATAAATGTATGCCTCCTCACAGTATCATATGTTTTGTTTATAAAATATGAAACAGACAGAGAATATATCATTCAATAATTTGAGAGAATTGGAAGAGGATTAAGGTACTTTTCACGCCACTGTATATAAAAGTACAGCAAAGTATATATTAACTATTCCTGAAAAAAAAATTGTTTGATTATTTCTTGCTCTGAAAGACACTATACTGAGAGCCTCACAACTCCAGCATGACCATTTGCTTTCTCTATCCATGGTTGACTAGTAACTATTTACAACATGGAATTTGTGCTAAAAATATAAAAACAAATTGAATGTTTATGTTAAAATGTTAAAAATCCAGCAATTTTGGCCTGTAGCACTGGCAACAAAACATTTTCTTAATACATTCAATAAATAATGTGCTTTGTAAAAACATTTCTCATATAATGGTAAGAAAAGAGTATATCTCATTTCAGAATTGGGGTTGTACTGTTATATACTTTGGGGGCGTTTACCTGGCATGGTTTGCAAGAAGCCATGCTTTATCTTATGTGCAGTGTCTCCTTGCCCCTCCTTGCTCTTCTGCAACAGATGTATTCCTTAAAAAAAAGATAAAACATGTTTTGGATAGCGTACCCTTGAAATTATTATTAGTTTCTACTCTCCTGAACCCTAGAGCAATAAAGCGTTTGTGACGCATGCTTGGGTTACTTTGTGCCAATTTATTCCTGCCTATGACTTCCTCCTTTCACAAACCTAGCTCTTTCTTTGGTGTGAGATGTGAGTCAATGAAAAATAAAATGCTTTCGATGCCAAACACAAAGCAAAGCATGTGGAGTAATTCATTATTTTGGTATGGACTCTCCACCACTAGCTAGCCTCAAAGTAGTGGACTCAAACTGGAAATCTCCACATAAAAACCATTCATGATTCATTTATTTTTAGTGTTGGAAAAATATTCATACAATTTGTTTTGGTGAATGCTCAATTTCTGAGACATTCGATGTCTAAGTGTGTGCACAAGCATGAGTCTACTACAGTGGACAAGCACACAACAAACGGTGCTCTAAGTCATCTCCAAACTAAATTTTAAGGACAAATATTTTTCAGTAGGCTTTCTTTAAAAACATTGCTAGTTTTGTACATTTGAAGAAAGCATACCAACTATTTCAGTCTTGTTACATTGACAGTCATTTTCCCCTGAAAAAATGGAGTAGGAATTTCCGTATTACTGCGCCAGCTACTGATATACGCATGTGTTTATAATCCTCAGAAGATCATTGTTAACACAGCTGACTGTCTGGATGATGCTTCAACACAAAACGTTTAAGGTCTAACATGCTGAATCTCAAAATATCACTTAACCAGCGTGAGAGATAATGGTTATTCTGATTTGGTAAAAAAATACAGGAACAACTCTCCAGGACCAAACTATCACCCCATGTCACCTTAAGTCCTGTCACTCCCTAACTTACCATCATGGTAGTAAGACTCATTATCATAATAAGGGTCATGTTGATAGGTCATTGTGAACGGGATGTATGAATTAGTCCAAATGATATCATTCTGGTGGCCATCTGTTCACAGTTAAGTGTCTTTGTCCTACATACTAAATGTAGTGATATTCAGCCGACCTAAAAATGAAATAAAAAATGTTTGAAAGGTTTTCCAAAATAGAGGAAATTATATTCTAGTGATTCTTAGGACCCTTGCAATAATAACCTTGTTCAACATAAAAGAGAACTTCATGTAAAACAGCTTGTAACAGGACAAAAATATATTATAAGGTACCACAACGGGAAAATAATTTTTCAAGAGACCTAGCCATTTTTGTGTGTTTTCATGGGTTGCTTATTTACTGTGTTTTGTGCATAGGCCAGTTTGAAACTGGTGTTATCAGCTATGGGTTCTCTAAATACTACACTAGAGCATACATGCATTCATTTCTATTTGTGCAATCTCATCTACATCATGTTGCCTTTCCACAATATATATATATATATATATATATATATATATACAGTGCCTTGCAAAAGTATTTTTTTTTACCTTTTTTTACATTTCAGGCTTCAAACATAAAGATATGAAACTGTAATTTTTTGTGAAGAATCAACAACAACTGGGACACAGTCATGAAGTGGAACGAAATTTATTGGATATTTCAATTGTTTTTACAAATAAACAAAAAAATTGGGCGTGCAAAATTATTCAGCCCCCTTAATTTAATACTTTGTAGCGCCACCTTTTGCTGCTTACAGCTGTAAGTCGCTTGGGGTATGTCTCTATCAGTTTTGCACATGGAGAGACTGAAATTTTTGCCCATTCCTCCTTGCAAAACAGCTCGAGCTCAGTGAGGTTGGATGGAGAGCGTTTGTGAACAGCAGTTTTCAGTTCTTTCCACAGATTGGATTCAGGTCTGGACTTTGACTTGGCCATTCTAATACCTGGATATGTTTATTTGTGAACCATTCCATTGTAGATTTGGCTTTATGTTTTGGATCATTGTCTTGTTGGAAGACAAATCTCTGTCTCAGTCTCAGGTCTTTTGCAGACTCCATTAGGTTTTTTTCCAGAATGGTCCTGTATTTGGCTCCATCCATCTTCCCATCAATTTTAGCCATCTTCCCTGTCACTACTGAAGAGAAGCAGGCCCAAACCATGATGCTGCCACCACCATGTTTGACAGTGGGGATGGTGTTTTCAGAGTAATGAGCTGTGTTGCTTTTACGCCAAACATAACATTTTGCATTGTTGCCAAAAAGTTCGATTTGGGTTTCATCTGACCAGAGCACCTTCTTCCACATGTTTGGTGTGTCTCCCAGGTGGCTTGTGGCAAACTTTAAACAACACTTTTTATGGATATCTTTTAGAAATGGCTTTCTTCTTGCCACTCTTCCATAAAGGCCAGATTTGTGCAGTATACGACTGATTGTTGTCCTATGGACAGGCTCGTCCACCTCAGCTGTAGATCTCTGCAGTTCATCCAGAGTGATCATGTGCCTCTTGGCTACATCTCTGATCAGTCTTCTCCTTGTATGAGCTGAAAGTTTAGAGGGACGGCCGGGTCTTGGTAGATTTGCAGTGGTCTGATACTCCTTCCATTTCAGTATTATCGCTTGCACAGTGCTCCTTGGGATGTTTAAATCTTGGGAAATCTTTCTGTATCCAAATCCGGCTTTAAACTTCTCCACAACAGTATCTCGGACCTGCCTAGTGTGTTCCTTGTTCATCATGATGCTCTCTGTGCTTTCAACGGACCTCTGATATCTGATCTATATGTATATGCAAATGACACTTCAAAATATGTTATACCCCCACAGTTGACCGAGCTCTTTGTGAGCTACGGTCTGCATTCGGCAAGCATATGTCCCTTTTTGTTTTAGTGTTAAATCCTAAAAATACCAAATGCATGTTATGACATTTAGAGATGACAAACACTTCATTACAAACATGTAGATGTTTATCTCCAGTGATTTTGTATCTGTGTTTGTACTACATTAGTGTACTATGAATTCATTCGTCCTGAGAAGGTTTAAATATATGTAAACTCAGCTCTTCTTTTTCGTCAGTAACATGAGTATTGCCGCCTTGTGAGGTGTAGAGATTTAATATTTTGGGCTTTACTGTCTCCCGTGCTGTTAGATAGCCTACTGGCTTTCGTTTACTTATTTTTGCATGTTCTTCAATAAAGTGAGTAACGTGAATTCCTGTAATCGATCACCTGTGTTCTCTCTATCACATTCTACCACATGACAATTTGTACATGAGATGTACATGAGATGTAGATGTAATTGCATGTACTATAATTATATTGTTCCACGGCTCAGCAATTCAGTTTCAATAATAGTTACAGGCCTACATTTTTGAGAAAATGCTATTTGTTTGCGCTTGTAGAAGTCACTCGCCGTTTTTCTCATACACAGTCAAACTTGACACTCAATAAACCCCTAGCCAGTTCATGTATTTCATGTATTCCAGCTCAAGCACACCTGGTGCAACTAATGAAGCAGTTCTCAGGTGTGCTTGAGACAACCCCTGTTTTCCTTATTTGTGCTATTGTTAGGGATTCTATTGAGGGGTGAATAATTATGAGACTGGAGCATTATGACTTAAGTCATAATGAGTTGCATTTTCAGTTTGATTAGGGGAAACAGCTTGATACATTTGTTGTGTTGAGCTATTTCAATTGCTTTTGTTTGATTTGTTCATTGCAAAGAGCTGAGTCTGTACACTTTGACAATAAACCCAATTTGTAATGGGGGTTGAATTTTTTTTATTTCAACTCAATAGACAGACACACTACATGCAGTATACAGTTGTATACAAAGGTTTAGGCACCCCTAACAATTTCCATAATTTCCATTTAATTGGATCCAAAATTTCATTTTGATCTATCAATTAACTGATGGACAAAGTCATATTTTTAGTTATTGTTAGTGAATATTTTTAGATATTGTTAGTGAAATGAGGTTAGAGAGAAATAGGATTCCCCACTCATCAAACAACCTATTTGACATGTGGATTGAAAGATTGGAGCATTCAGATTGGCTGAACCATTTAAGCCCCACCCCTTTTCCAGGCCCTCTCAATGCCCCTTCTCCAGTCCCCTTTCTGTCCCCTTCCTAAGACCTTCCCCCATACTACATCATCCAAATAGTTCCAGACTAAAAAATACATGTTTTTATGAGTTTGTTCTAAGTAGCTGCCAATGAGTGTCTTTCAGACATGAATTTATAAAAATCAGGTTAATTCTGCTTACAATGTGTCTATATGTTTCTATCATGGTGTTTCAAATGGACCAAGGTAAAAAATGGACACTCTGTGGTGTGTATGTGAGAATGTGTGTGTTTCTATGTGTGGATATGTGTGTGTCAAGGGGTTTGGCTACGCTATAGGTCCAATGTGTGCTCCAACCCCTAAGGCGTTCCTATCTGATCTATGGTATGACCCTTCCATAATACATCTGTCAAATCTGAGCTAAAAAAGTTGGACGAGTGGGTCTGAGCTATCCTATAGGATGATTTGGTAAAGAAACAGTGTCAAGCAATGCCCCCAAGGCCTGGAGCATGTATGGTTAATTAAGAAGACAATGGACTGTTGTAGAGGTGATTTAGAAGACAAAGGTTTCTCATAGACTCACCAGACTCACAAGATTGTGAAAGATATTGCTTCAATGTTTTAATGTGTTCAAATAGTCCATGTCAAATGCTCATGTCTATGTCACCAAAAGTGGGTGCTACACATTGGAGGTGAATGAGGTGGGCTTTCCCCCTCACTGTGTAAAGCACTTTGGGTTTTTGGAAGAAAAGCGCTACATTAGTTGAATACATTATTATTATTATTATTTGTCTGTGTAATAGATTTCTAAATTCTAAGATCTATCAAATGGTTAGCCATTTTTCCTTAAGCTAAGCTGTGTCTCTCTATGGCTCTTAGGGCCCCCAAACTCAAAACACTCTATGGGCCCTATCTTGCACCTGGCGCAATGTAGCGCAAAGTCTGAACGCAAGTGTCTTTGCTAGTTTAAGACTGACGCAGTTATCAATTTCCCGTCAGGCGCCCGCGTTGTTTAAATACCAAATGTACCTATGCCCATATTTTCGCCCATGGGAGTGCTGGTCTAACAGAGAGGTGTGTTCAGGATAGTTCTGGGTGTATTGCTATCTTGAGACATCGGAATCTGATCGCGCCATTGACCAACAAAAACCTGGTCTAAAGTCAATGGCACCGCACATCATAGTAATTTTAACAGCAAATTAGTCAAATGCACCTATGGCATAGACACAGCGCATTCACACTATGCTTGTTGCACACACACAGCGAAGCGCAGCAGCACACAAACATGCAAAAGATTACAAATAAAAATATTATGGTGTAAATCCGCTGTCATAATAGCAGTGTGCGAAAGGTACAAACACACCTGGCTCTTAAAGGGAATGGGAGATTCATCTCTGATTGGTTTATTGAATGTTATGCCCAAAACACACCCATGAATTAATGAAGACACTTAGTACAACCCTTTTAGACAATGTGCCAGGCGCATTAACCCTTTTATCCGCTGTCAAACTAGCGAAAGTGGATTTGGACACACCCAAAGCGCACTTGCGCCATGCACTTAGATTGTTAAAATAGGGCCCTATGTGTGTGCAAGTATTAACCTCTTCATCCCGAGGGTCCCGGTACCGGGACCTTTTCACGCATGTCACATACATCAGTTAATTATATATTGTAAACATGCACAAAACCCGTCATGTTATATACTGCTAGAACGACTGGCATCTCATCTGTAAATATATCCAAACTGTTTCTGCCAAAACCAAATAATATAGATTCATGGATTACATGAATTTGTAGCAATAAAATTGACTACCGCATTTTCGGCACTGCTGATCCGACATAAATGTGATTAATAAACAAACATTTCTCAAGGTAGCCAGGAAAGCAATACAGCATTCGAAAGCCACTATACAGCCCTTCACAAAAATGCCACTTTTTTTTGCCCTAACATGCACGAAACAGTTAATCAATATATCACCAAAAACTATTTCACATTTTGAAATAAATATATATCTCCCCACCTCCTGAAAAAATGAAGTAACACAGTGTCCTAAGCTGTTTCTCGCAGAATTCTGGTGAGAAATACCTTTCCATAGATTGGTCACATGTTAAAATTGACCAACCAGACCAGGAAATATTTAAACGCGTACCCGTTCAAAGTGAGTTCTCCATTTTGTTCAGTTACGCAAAAGTGGGCAGTACGCATATACTGCTGTCAGGTTTCGACGGATTACAATATAATTTCTCAACATGTCAGGTTTTAGCAAGAAATATTCTGTTACAGAGACTTTTGTACTACTAGCCAAGGAAAATTGGAACATAAATCTTCCCCTGACTGAAGACGAACCATAACAAAGAGGAGTGCCTCTATGCCCCAAACGTGGCATCAAAAGTGTATGTAATGATATGTTATGTTATTTCATTATATTTATTATGGCTTTACATAAATTTGTTATTATTTGTTACTTCATATACTGATTTACTTGTGTATTATATGAGCACAAAACTAGTTAGCTACTAAGCTAAGTAACGGCCTTTCTTGGAATGGACAGCCTATATAAGGATCATTGTATTATTGTTTGTTACTGTTCAACCCAAAAGGCACTCCACTAAGTGAACACATTTATTACAGTATTATTTTTATATTTAGTCAATATAATGTGCAATATGTTTTATTTATATATACGTATATATGTATATATGTTGAATTAATTAATGTTTATATATATGTGAACCGCAGTTTTGTTTCGGCATATGTCTTGCTCAGTTACTAAATCCTGACTTTATTGGTACACAAGCTATACAAAGAGCTAGTGATATACAAATATCTCTAGGAATGTCTATACTTTTACGGATATACATACATTTGAAACAATGCTTAACATCAAAGTATTTGTTTTATATCATGCAAACCATTACACTTCTATCATGAAATTTCTAAACACATTACAGGTCCACCACAAGACCATACACCTATTTCTACAAAACAACCACTTTTTCAGTGTTAGGAGTATTACTACATTTTTAGGGCTTCTGGTCATATGTCAAAGCTGTCACACATGGTTAGGAGGTCACTAATGTGCATATAACTGTTCAATATCTCTTGTTACAGAATATCCCAAAACTCCTCTGAAACTCACAAAATGTAGTGATTGCAATCTTACATGCCGTTCAACTTACTGTTACGAAAAACACAAGAGTACAACATGGCATCCAAAAGCTAAGACGTTGGTGTGATATTAACAAGAAATGTTAATATACCCTAAAAAATATGATCCAAATGAAACTTTCATGACTCAATTCAACATGCCAGAACCACTGGAGCCGTGACAGGCTTGGTCGCACCAATGTTTTGACTTTACTATATTCAGTTCAAGAGGATAAAACAATAGAGTAAAATGATTTCACATCTCCTTACCCTCAAGTCATGAGCAAATATGATTATCCTTTGGGCCATCCTGAAATCATTCATTGTGAATTTGACTTACCACAAACATGTTGGCTTGATCATAGCAACCATCCACCCACCCCAGGGTTTTTTTCTGCCTGTGTTACCTTACAAATGGCAAAGTGGCAAGCTTTTCTTCTCTCATTTCAGTACATATAGTGATATAAACAAAGCAGACTTAGAATTGTTGTAATTCTGATGAAGAAAGAGCTTTGAGTGATGTCTGGATAACTGAAACTTTCCCAGAAAGATTTAATCATTTTAAAGAGTACATCAAGACTTTCTTGAGAAAGTCTTGATTCAGCATCAGACATTGACCAAGAAAGCAAAGAAAAGTACATTGAGGACTATCTTGAAAAAGTGGGTATATAACTTGATCCCAAAAAAAAAGAATAATCAAGCCAAGCTACACATTACTAAATTATACTTGAATAGTCTTTGGGGCAAATATGGACAAAGAAACAACATACTGACCACGTCTATAATCAAAACTACCAAGGAATTTACAGAGTTCATTTTTTTATTCATGTGTTGTCTCTGGTTCAGTGGAGACATACAAAGAACTGGCTTTTACCACCCAGTAATGTCAATGTGATCATTGTAGCCTTTAGGGGGTTTGAACTCTATAACCTAATGGATAACCTACAAGCATGGGTGCTTTACCATGACACAGACTTGGTTGATTATGTGAACAAACCAAATGATTGGAAACCACCTCTGAACAACTATCTTGGTGGTTTGACAAACAAGCTTGACGAGGGTGATCTTATCACTGAATGGGCATCATGTGGAACCAAAAGCTACAGATTTAGGACAGAAAACAATTGTGTTGTCTTAAAAGCCAAAAGCACCATCCAAAACTATAAAAAACAGTCCTATGATCAACCTAGATTCGAGATAAAGAGAGATTACTAAACTTGATTTGAACCATTCGTTACATAAACTCTTCAATTTCTTCACTCTATTTTGGTGAGAAAGACCTTTCCATAGAGTGGTCACATGTAAAAATCGACCAACCTGATCAGGAAATATTTAAAGGGGTATCTGTTCAAAGTAAGTTCTCTGTTTTCTTCAGTTACGCACACTTTGCACATTGTGGTTGTAGTGCTCTCGGTTTTTTATGGACTACAACATAATTTCTCAACATGGCACGTTCTAGCAAGAAATATTCAGTTACAGAGGCGTTGGTACTACTAGCAAAGGAAAATTGGACTGTAAATATTCTCCCTGAATCAGACTCTGACGATTCCATTGGAGTTATATAACGAAGCATTTTGACAACAACATGAAACAACATGAAACAACGGAGCACCTGTACACCCCAAATGCCGCATCAAAAGTGTATGTAACTATATGTTATGTTGTTATTTCATTATATTTATTAAGTCTTTACATAAACATGTCATTATTTATTCCTTCAAATACTGTTTTACTGGTGTATTGTATGAGCACACAACTAGTTAGCCGCTAAGCTAAGCTAAGCTTAGCTAAGCAATGGGCCTTACTATATAATGATCACTGTATTATGATTTGTTATGCTACCGGTTCCACACAAAAGCCCATACACTAAGTGAACACACTTATTACTGTATTAATTTTACATTTAATCAAAATAACATGCAATATATTTGTTTTATTTATATAAATAAATAAGTAAATTCGGATGATGCATGTTTTGATACCACGTAACTTGTGTAATACTACAGCAGGTGTATTGTATCAATACAGAAATATTTGCCACGCTTCTAGCTGAGTGAAATCCTGTTTACTAAGCTAGGCCTGTAATAACAATGCTATACATGTAATAACGAAGCTAGGCCTATAGTAACGATACTAAGGCCTGTATTAACATAGTCATTTTATAATGTAACAACAAACAGTGTCTCCACTAATACTGAAGGTGTATTGTATGAATTGAAAAATAGTTGCCACGCTACTAGCTGAGTGAAATCCTTTGTTTACAAAGCTAGGCCTGTAATAAGGACGCTATGCCTGTTATAACGACGCTAGGCCTATAGTAACGATGCTAAGGCCTGTACTAACATAGTCGTTTTATAGTGTAACAACAAACAGTGTCTCCACTAATACTGAAGGTGTATTGTATGAATGGAAAAATAGTTGCCACGCTACTAGCTGAGCGTAATCCTGTGTTTACTAAGCTAGGCCTGTAATAACGAAGCTAGGCCTTTAGTAACAATGCAATGCCTGTAATAACATAGTCATTTTATAGTGTAATAGCAAACAGTGTCTCCACTAATACTAAAGGTGTATTGTATCAATTGAAAAATAGTTGCCACGCTACTAGCTGAGTGAAATCCTTTGTTACTAAGCTAGGCCTGTAATAACGATGCTAGGCCTGTAATAACATAGTCGTTTTATACTGTAACAACAAACAATGTCTCCACTAAGTCAGACAAATGCCAAAATAACATGTTTATTACTATATTATTTATCCATTCAGACAACATACTATGAAATGTGTATTATACAGTGAAAAGTTAATTTTAGTCATATTGGTCAATGAATGAATGTACATATGTTAGATAGTGCTGGATAGTAATAAGAACAATTTCAATAGCCCGGTTTTAGGGTACAAAGTGCATATTTTTGATTGCTAAATCACTGAAGATCACCATATATATATATAGTTTTAAGATGTTTAAATTTTTCGTTTTTAAGTTGATGTTATCTTTTCAATAAATCTGCCCTTTTTAGAGTCAAACTTTATCATAGAATGGTTTATTTCAATAAGAATATAAGGTCTGGGTAAAAATTTAAAACCAAGTCAAATTAGATGTATGTTGATGGAATGTACACATGCAGTGATATTTAAGTGGAATGAAATTAATTTTGCTCTCTGGTACCGGATAACAGTGAAATTGCACTAATGGTGCCCAAATGTGCCCCAATGTCCAAATTTCAAAGGCCGCCTAGGACTCCTTCAACTAAAACCATTATACCTTTTGTTTGCTTCACACTAATGACATCAAATTTCACACATGTACTCACCAGACATAGAAGTATGTTTCTAAACTGTTTTAGAGCTGCTGATCCATGACCTTCATATATTATTATTTATGTAACTTGTTTTTTTCTTGGCGGAATTGAAATTTCCATAAATTTATTCTGTGTTCAACTTTTATGTACTCTGACACAATAGTACCCACAGTGTAATTACTGTAAAAACACAGGAAAATTGTGTTGTGCATAGATTCTTCCTTAGTGCGGATGGGTAACTTGGTTACCTGTGAAGAAGTAATTGATTGGAAAATACTTTTTTTTATTCTGTAGCTCTGACTGCAGACGTGATACAGACGTGATGCTACTTCTTGCTTTAAATGTGTTCAGAAACAGTTTTTATAGCATTACAGCAAGTTATAATACTATTTACACGTTAGAAATTCATAGCCACCATCTTGTTTTCCCATCCCTCTAGGTAGGACTGTCACTCCTAGAAGGGGTGAAATGAGACAGCCAAATCCTAGTATAGACTGCCACTTGCAGGTCAAACGATTCAGTTAATAAGGAATTATTCACCCATTCAAATCCTATGAGATTGTAATCACTTGCAAATAAATGGCAATAAACAAAAACTACACGACTGATCAATCACGAACCCACATGTGTGCTATATGACAATTGCACACATATGGTCCCACTGTAATGGAATGAATATCTGGAAAAACGCGGGAGCTCAAAAGGTGCAAAACAAATGAAGGAAAGGGGAGAATAATAATAATAAAAATATTAGTAACAATACTTGCTTGCACATTTGCGCAATCAAATAATAAACAGTACACGGTAAAAAAAATGACAAGAAATTACAAAATATAAGGTAGCTATATACTGTCTATACATGTAAACAAGCTGCATTGACACATCAAATACAGGCTATGTTTGCTGTTGTCGATGTAGGTCTCATCCAAAAAAATCTACCTTTGGTCTTACCATGACACCCCAATGCTAAAACAAAAGTAAAAATATTCATAGTATAATATACCAGTGCCCCGGTAAAACTGCTAGCATTTTTCTGTCTAAGCAAGAGACTTTTACCTTTTGTTTTAGTGTGACAATTATTTATCATAAAAAACGTAATGCAAAATGCCTGCAAACCCATAGTCAGAAATGTGTTGCAGATAGGAGGTTTTGGTTTGATGACTGAGCTAATAGAAAACTAGAGAAGTATTAGTAGTGCAGTTGCAGTGACAACAGTCAGCAGAGAGAGGGTCACTAGAGATGCAGTGGTGAGGGATCAAAAAATATTTACAGTTTATATTCTACTTGAAGATAATCTCCATGTGATGCTGTGAGCTCAGCACAGAGAGGAGGGAGTGAGGGGGAAATAGAGGGAAATTGGCAGGGTGGTACTGATTGGATGCCTGCTAGGTGTTAAGCATTCCCATTATAATAATATTAATCATGAATAACATTTTTTACAACCATCCAATAAAGAGCACTTGAAAAAAGACTTAATTCACTTAACAAAAGACAGAAACGGATAAACTGTGATGAATCCATACACGTATTTGAAAGAGGGATAATTCAACAGGATTGGTACTTCACATGAAATGCCAAATAGCAAGACACCCCATACGACACTACATGACAGAGAGGCTTAATTCTATTCAGGCATAATGTGCCTGGGAACATATCAGATGATTAACTTAATCTAATTGTAAATAAGGAAAACACAGATGTCAGAACAGCTGAAAGTATTGAAAAGCTTGTGATGCTGTTGGCTCAAACAAAATAAAGATATAAAGGAAAGGAGAAAGAATGAAACAAAAGGGGAGGAGAGAGAACACCACTGGAATTTTAATTTCTTTACAAAGCTGGGGGCTTAAAGAGCCCTGGCTGTGTGTGTTTATGTTTGTCTGTTAAGCATATTTATGGTGTTTTGTACATGGGTCAGTCATTCAAACACACACACCTACAAACACACACACCTGGTTGCTGAGGACTCTCTAAGTAAAGTACAGCATGCATGCATGTATTTACATTTGTGTAATATCTTCCATTTGGGTAACTGTGATCTTTCCACAATAATTTGTTTCTTATATGAAACACCATACAAGACAGTTTTTTTGCCATTTCTCATGGTTGAAGTGGTAATTTGGTACAATATAAACCCATTCAAATATAAACAATTGTACATATTTATTTGGTGAAAAATGAAGTATAGTTAGTAAGATAAGTGTGATAGCTTTAGGGCTTTGTAGACAATAATGTAAAACAATGCTTAAGGGCTAGCAAGGATAATATAACACATTGTGATCAAATTAAAGAAATCAGGTCAACTTTTTCATAAGCAAATTTGAAATATGATACAATTGACAATATGTAACCATGAACTAAATGTGAGTTGTGGAAATGCTGGAAATAAATCATTCTGAAATATGAACCTTGCATTAGTATTCCTAATAATAGCTCTAAATTATGAAACTTGAGAGTTCTTTCCCTTCTTCTTACAAATTCCCAAACCCTCAACTGTAAGAAAATGCAGGAAAGGAAAGGAATTGAAAGTTTGGTGCACAAAATTAGTACTGGCTGTCTGGGCGGAAAGTAATAACAGTGGTTAGCTGCCTGATCATGAACACACAGACACAAAGCGTCAAAAAGATCTATTTACACTTAAAGAAGCATATCATGTGGTATCTTAGTGGATGCAATATATAGTAGATAATAAGTACAATATAGGACACTCCGTGCCTTAAACCTACAGGAAAAACAACTACTTTAATCATAAACTGGATTAAAGTAAAATGTAAGAAAGAGCTCACTACAATGAGACGACATATTAAAGTGACATTATACTCACTCTGGAACTAGAACTTTCCCTGATATTTTAGACATTTTGAGTTTATTCTGTTTTTTTTAGATACAGGGAAATCTAATTAAGACAGAATTATCATTCACAAATAATTAAAAAACAACAATAACACCACATATAATTAATCAACACACACAGTTGCAGTCTTCCCTAATTCATTTGAGTCTCATCAGGAATCCAGAGCAAACAAGTCTGACTGAAAGTTATTAAAACTCTAGCTCAACCATAATGATAACATATTGAAGTATAATGAACGTTTGTGCAAAATTGCCTTAAACAAAAAAGTAAATGTTGCTATGTTCTTGTAACATCCCTTACTCCACAGTCTGGATCCCCCCTGCTGGTTCACATCAGTTCCAGCGCTCCCTGTCTCCGGTCTTCTGAGATCACCATGGCTGTGAGGATTTACATCTCTTCCTGCTTGGTTTATGCTCAGATTAAAGCGCAGAGACACCTCCCGGCTGGTAAGTTGTTGGCTTTACCCATTCCACAGTGACCGTGTTCCCACTTATCAATTTACTATGTCACTGCTCTGCCTCCTTCACAGGACAACACAGCAATCATGGTTGTTGTGGATAGGTGCTCCAAAGCCTACTGCCTGCTTCCAATCCCTGGGGTTCCCACGGCCCTGCGGACTGTGAAGGCCTAATTCACCCACATCTTCCACCATTGTAGTGTTCCAGAAGACATTGTGCCTGACCGGGGTCCCCAGTATACTTCCTGGGTCTGGAGGGTGTTCATGGAGAGGCTGAGGGTCACTGTTAGTCTACTATCCTGAGAGTGACAGATAGGTGGAATGTGTAAATCAGGAGGTGGGAAGGTTCCTTAAGTCCTATTGCCAGGATCGGTCGAAGGAGCGGTCAGAGTTTCTGCGTGGGCTGAATATGCCCAAAATTCTATTCGCCACTCTTCTACTGGTCTTACCCCTTTCCAGTGTATATTGGGGTCCTGGCTCTGTGGCAACCAAGCCAGACTGAAGCCCCAGCAGTAATTGACTGGTTCCTGCGCATGGAGGAGACATGAGGAGAGTGAACAAAGTTATTACTTAAAGGAGAATTCCGGGCGATTTCAAAACATAGCTCTGTTGTTTGCATATCGGAAGGGCTGATAACTCAAACAATCTGTATTGCCAAAACCGTGTTTACCTTTTGCTGCCAGTATACAACCATTACGCATTTACGGGGCAAGTTAAAAAGCATGCTTTGAGCCACTAAACATGTTTAAAATGTCATTACTAGTCCATATCCATTTGCACTGATTCCTTATAATGAACACAGTGAGTTTGAACAAATACGTTTGTGTACATACCTCAGTTTATTAAGTCCACACTAGTCGATTGTCGAAGTCATACAATTCAATATTCCAAAACGTATTTTTTCCACAAAAAAAACGATTTGCCGTGGTTATATCCATAAACTACTTTGATCAGGTGTAAACTGACACTTGCCTTCACAGCTCCCAAGAGTTCAATAGTTATCGCCCATGAGCAGGGGTAATTAAGCAACACTGTTGAGGAAGCGGTGTCATGTTACCTTGCCGACTTGCTACATTATTTGGTCATAACTACTGCAAAACCACGGGCAGGCATAGTGGCCTAGTGGATAGCAACTGACAGTGGCCTAGGTGTAAACTGACACTTGCCTTCACAGCTCCCAAGAGTTCAATAGTTATCGCCCATGAGCAGGGGTAATTAAGCAACACTGTTGAGGAAGCGGTGTCATGTTACCTTGCCGACTTGCTACATTATTTGGTCATAACTACTGCAAAACCACGGGCAGGCATAGTGGCCTAGTGGATAGCACTGTGGCCTCACAGCAAGAAGGTTCTGGGTTCGAACCCCGGTTGTCCCGTGCCTTTCTGTGTGGAGTTTGCATGTTCTCCCCGTGTCTGCGTGTGTTTCCTCCGGGTTCTCTGGTTTCCCCCACCATCAAAAACATGCAGGTCAGGTTCTCCAGTCAGTGCCCCTCACGAAAGCACTGGCTTAGATCTGGAGTTGGTCCCCAGGCGCTGTAAATGGCTGCCCACTGCTCCCTTGAGGGATGGGTTAAATGCAGAATTTCGCTACATGTATGTGTATGTGGCAAATAAAGTATAAAGTAAAGTAAAAATAGTTTTTTTGTGGGAAAAAATACGTTTTGGAATATTGAATTGTATGACTTCGACAATCGACTAGTGTGGACTTCACTGGAAAATGGGAAATAAACTGAGGATAAACTGAGGTATGTACACAAACTTATTTGTTCAAACTCGCTGTGTTCATTATAAGGAATCAGTGCAAATCAATAGATATGGACTAGTAATGACATTTTGAACATGTTTAGTGGCTCAAAGCACGCTTCTTAACTTGCCCCTTAAATGCGTAATTGTTGTATACTGGCAGCAAAAGGTAAACACGGTTTTGGCAATACAGATTGTTTGAGTTATTAATGCTACGGACAGCGCTCCCGATATGCAAACAACAGAGCTATGTTTTGAAATTGCCCGGAATTCTCCTTTAAATTGTTGCTGCCTCATTTCATGTTTCCCTCCTCAGGCCGATGATTACCGGCCCACTCCATGAAGCTGTGATGCTGGGGTCCTACCCTCCTCCACTGGAGCTTGAGGATGGCCTGGCCTATTCTTTGAGGGCGGTCCTCAATTCCAGGCAAAGGAGGGGTGGGCTCCAGTACCTGGTGGAGTGGGCGGAGTACAGTCTTAATTCATAGGTTTTTTTTCCAGGCCTGTTATTGATTCTAGTTAAATATTAGTGTTTTCCAGTTCGTTGCCTGCTAAGCTGTTACTTATTATATTATCATTCCTTAGGCCTGTGTGCCATTGTTGTTATCTCTGAGTTGAAGAGTGCTAAATAAATCTCTCCACTACAATCTGGTTGTCCTGCACTTGACTCCAACTACCCAGTCATCACAGTTCCTAATTAACACACAATGATGAGTTCTAAAAGTGTTCATGGTGATAAAACATATGGCTGAGTGTTTAACTACATCCAAAATCTAGCTGTCATTATTGTAGTCATTGTAGTGACATATGGATACTTACTGTGGGCGAGTTTGGAATTCCAAAATGCACTGAGGAGGTGTTTTAGTGTCTGTTAAATGTCAATATATTTGAAAAAAGATTTTAGACTCAAAAGGACATTCCATATGCTCTGTTCATTTGTAGGTGTTAGCGAGTAGGCTAAATTATCTTGAAACCAACAGTGGTGATTAACAAGTCAATCAAGGAAATTGTGTTAGGTCATGGGTTCACGCCTGACTATGGTTTTCTGACTTTCCCCAGAAAGTCTACCAGGATATTAAATCAATAATTTTTTACCCTCCATCTTCCGAGACCTCAGAATTTAGACATTGAGCGCTGGTTACAAGACGCCGATGGCTGGCCAAACTGTTTTAAAATGCTTTCATACATTTGAATATGTATTAAATGCACTTACTATTTGTTTTAGAATTTAGATGTTTTTTACAGTGCTGAATGTTATGTCAGACCTCTGCTGTCATATACAGTATGTCATAATGCTGACAAGTACAACAATTTCAGAGTGATTAGGGGTCTGGACTGTCCCTTGAAGGGATTTTATAGCTTTCCAAAATCAGATTACAATCACTTCCAGTCACAGCATCTTAAATAGACTTCAGATTTGGCCTTTCTGATTAATTTAACACAGATTTCTCAGTATTCTAACAGATTGCCAGTCCAGACTATAAACCGTATATATTACAGGACGGAGCATATGTGACGTCACCCATTGGTTTGTGGAGATCTGATTTGAGTAATCAAGTTTGCCGTTACGAGTGTAGCCATCTTAGTTGCGGATGTGATGGTTTTAGACGAGAGGTGGTATCTGACTGTGATGTCAGCTGAGAGTTGGCTTACACTCTACATGACGTTACACATTTTGTCAATCAAAGTCAATCACATCATAGCCACGCACTAAAAAAATACCCTGCTTTATCACCGATTTCAAAATCAACGACACCATAATTCAAAACAATTACGTCATTCTGTATTGGTGAAGACTTAATATGAAAATGTTTACTGACGTAATAAATCAAGTGAGAAGTGGGTCACTTTCTCATAGACTTCTACAGAAACTGACGTCTTTTGCAACTACATGTTTCGCCCCCAGCTGGAATTCAGATAGAATGCAGATTTAAGGCACTTCCGCATTTGTATCACTTCGCCGAACTGGATTCTCTGTCCAGTAATATATACGGTCCAAGGGGGGGATTCCTCATGGCAAAGTTGCCATAAATGAGTCGTGGCTTGAGCCTGAGTAATTCTGAGTAAAGACATGGGTGATTTTACTATTAGCATCGCAAATTACGTGTGTATACTTGTTGATTGAATGGGTTCCCTCGAGGTTGATGTATATCAGTACAAATAATTCATTATGAATAATTTGGGTAAATGTGTACACTAAATGTATATCTATTTTTCACATTTTCGGACACCACAATGACTTTCTCGTGTGGTAATATTTTTCTTTCTAATTATGTATTGCAATAATAAAGAACTGCTACATTTGTGTAGATGAGAGGAGCAAAGTGTATGCGCGTTGTGCACACGCTACATTATGGTTAGGCATGCGCCTTTAAAATAGCATATGAATAACACGCCACTGACTTTAAACCAGGTTTTTCCTGGTCAGTGGCGGAATTGTTTTCGGGGACTGCAAGATAGCACCAGGGAACGTTTGCGCCGGAACACGCCTCTTCTTTTCGCTGAACCGCCCAACGAACGCAAGTTCATTCCCTAATTTACTGACGCGCGTCTGTGGAGGGAAAAGTCCCATATGCGTCGGGTGTAAGATAGGGCCCTAAATGTTTAATACTAAAGTGTGTTTTCAGTATTAAACACCTTTTTAAGTTTGAAGTACTTCACCTTGGTCTCAATCCTTCGACAGGGGTGGAAGCAAGAGGCTATAGCCCATTCGCCTTCCCCTACCTGGGAATGGAGCGTATAGACGGGGCTGAAGATTGGAGCTGTGGGCCACGAAGAGTGAAACATCGCCCACTACAAGCTCAGGCATGCTACCCCCCCCTCAGTCAATGGACAGAGACCCTAGATACAGACAGGGTTCTCCTAGGATTTTTTGGGGGGGGACCACAATTGGGTACTATCAGCCCACCTGGACGGATGAAGGGGAGGAGCAGGAGCAGCAGGAAGGACGGTGACATGGAAATTGACCTAATATGCTGTGAGGTGGACCAGGAGCAAGGTGAGGAGGAAGGTGAGGGGGACACATACAGTGATACCTCGAGCATAAACCCTAGTTGGTTAGAGGTGCGCTCACACTCCAACTAGCCATCCGGCCACTCTAACCAGCTAGTCCCCCTCACCACCAGTCCCACAACCCAGGAAGTTGGGACTGCTGGTCAACCTGTGGGACCCTCTTCTGCCTGGTCCAAAAAGACCAGAAACCTCCCAGCAGCCACCCTGGTGGATGTATATCCCCTTCTCCGAGCCAGCCATCTTTGTTCTGCTCCTCTTCCTTGTGTCACCAGCGGAGTTCTCTGAGCATGAGCCATAGAGCCTTCCACGCCAGCACCTGTAGCTCCACCCTCCATGATGAGTCCAGAGGAGAAGGAGAGGATGACGGAGGCCCTGCCTATAGAGCCTGTGCCGGAAGATCAGCGAGCTGTGCCTCACCCAGGGGACAGGACCCTTGGCACCGAGGAGGGGGTTGAGTCCCCAAATCCTCATCCAGTGGTGATCATACCCCAGCCCTCTACAGTGTGGCCACTACTGCAGCCTGTGGTCAACAACAGGACTCCTCCCCCCAATGCCGCAGCCAGGTGTGCTGGCCCCTGAGCCCACCAGCACATCACCACCAGGCGCAGAGGAGCTCCTGTTGATGGAGGGGGAGCTTCCATCACCACCTTGGCCTGAGGAGCTCCCATTACCTGGAGGCGAGTTTCAGCTACCACCACCTGGTGCAGAGGAGCTACTGCTGTTGGGAGAGGAGTTCTTACTTCCAGCACCACCTGATGGGGTGGAGCCCCCATTCTAGGGAGAGGAGTTTCTCCTGCTACCGCCACCTCCAGCGTTCTCCACAGCTGGCCCCCCTGGAAGGAGACGACGGCCACCAAGACCACTGGAGAGGAGACAACGGCTGCTGAGACCATCGGCGTGGAGAGCCCTGGGGGTCCGTCTTCTCCACAGCTGGTACCAGCGGCACCGTCATACCTGCCTGCCATACCCCTACCGCTGGTACCGGTTGCCACGCCCCATCGTTCATCACAGGGGGTCATTGGTCACTGGCCGCCATCACTGATGCCTCCTGTGGGTCAGGTGGCACATCCCCCACATGCCTCTTGTGGGGGATGTGCCACCTGACCCTCCTCCCTCCTTTGCCAGTGAGTGGCAGAGTAGTCGGGGTCATCCTCCAGAAGGGGGGTCTCTATGGAGGGAACCCCATTCTCATCGAGGATCTGCTGCCCTCCCGCCCTCCCTCTTCCCATGTTGACTACGACGGGGTTGTCCACCAGGCTGGGGGAGGGTTCTTTTGTGTTTTCAGTATTAAACACGATTTTGAGTTTGAAGTCCTTCGCATGTGTCTCAATCCTTTGACAGCATCATGGAAATATGTGACAGCAAGATAATAATCTTGTATTTTTGAATATTTTTAGATATTGATTATATTGCCCCTGTATTATTCCTGTGTTCATTAAAAACAAATATGTATTAAGAAATATTAAAAATATATACAGAATATACAATAAATAAATGGAAGTTACATAGTGCAGTTTTAAATGGAGTAAGCTAAACTTTGGGTGTAAAAAATCCCATTCTCTTTCGACATTTAAACCCAGCATTAAATTCAGAAAGGGTATTACTACGAGTGGAAATTTAAATACAGCTCTGGAAATTAAGAGACCTCTGCAAAATCATCTGTGTCTCTGGTTTTACATGTGTATGTATTTGGGTAAAATGAAAAAGTAACATTTTTCCCCTTTTTCCAAGTAAAGATATTGTTATTCAGAGAATCTATTTGCAGAAAATGACAACAGACCATGTATTATGCAAAATAATTTCAAAATACTAAGAAATCATTATTTGGTTATACGATATTCCAGTCTTTCACATTGATGTTATTTCCAGAGCTGTATATAAGTAATAACATTCTAAAAATATGTTTTAGAAATATATGCCAATATATTAACCTTCTATATGGGCATCTCAGATCCCAGACATAAATATTGTTGAATATCTGTGTGGAGATCTCAAACATGCAATACATGCAAGGAGACCCAATAACCTTTTTGAGTAGGAATAGTTCTGCAAGAATGATTGTAGTCATTTTGGTATATCATCCACCTCCTGCAAAAGAAAAATATGCTTAGCTATTAAGTGCACTTTTAGACATGAGTGTACCTACTGAAGTTATTACCCTAGGAGAGTTTAACCTGAATTGGAATTCTCAGTCAGTATTAAATATTTCAGTACTGAAGCAAATCTCACACAATTAATTTTCCAAGACAACAAGGCTTAATCTTAAAGTGCCTACAAAGTCCACATTGATAGATTATATTCTAGCAAATGCACCTGATAAATATAAAGCTAGTGGAGTTTTTCCACTAGCTTTCATTGATCACTGCCCTGTTGCATCTGGTAAAGATTTCAAAGATCACAGGTACAAACCTCACATTATCAGTAAAATAAATGATAGAAACTTAAGTGAACAAGCTGCTTACAAGATCTCTGCCATAGTGTCACAGTTCATTATCGAAGTGGAGGCAGACGCATCTTCATCAAACATATACTTTTATTTAACTGTCAGAAGAACAGGACAAGAAACACATAGACAAGAAAACATCAGTGACTACAATGAAACCTAACATGTCAAAACAATAACAACACTACATAAATACAAGAACAGACTCTAACATTTACACTAGAACACATGAGAAACACTTACACTAAACAAATGAACATAATAAGGAGCTCTACTAAACAGAACAAGAACAACCATGTACCTTGACAAGAAACAACCACACCAAACAAACACACAGAACTAAATACCATACTAACGATGGGAGGGTGTGGAGGTGTGGACTAAACAACAGAACCGATAGGCTGACAAAAACATGTGATGGGAACATGTGACCAAAGAGCGGGAAAACAGAACCAAAACAAAACACAAAGGGGAGAAACCACCACAACGTGACACATGGAACAAGCACAGAAACTATCGACATACACAGACTATAAAGGCAAAACTAAAACACCATGCAAAGCACTGAACGAACACTAGGGGGAACTACAATATTACACACAGGGAAGCTATCTAACGAAAAGACACACAAAGGGGAGTAAATCAAAGAAAAGTAGTCAATATACCAGCCCACACTGGGCCGGATGCGACACATAGTAAGCTTGACTATATTCACTATATGTGAAGCCAAACTGGCATTAGTACCATTACTAGTATTCTTTATTCTTTTTCAGATAAGCATGCTCCATACACTAACGTTATGGTGAGGATCAGATCAAACCTATTATTCAATGCAGACATACAGTATCTGATGCTATTCGTAGAAAGGCAATGAGGCATGGGCTGATGCCCGGATCACACCAACAGTGTCAATCCACAAACTTATCTGCATGCAACACCTCGGCATTTATGCAACAGAAGTATAAATTTCATCACTTCCACCAAGACAATTACACACAATTTGATTTATTTGTTCGATAAAACGAATGCATGCAACACACCGCACGCTCTGCCACTGCTTCTACAATGCAATGCGGCAGAAGCTTTCCATTATAAATGAAGAAACATCCAATGTGTCACAACACTTTTACACCGTTGGTGTGATAGTAAGGCTAGAGAAAAAGTTTCTAGCTTTAACTGGCTGATTTTAGAGGCAAATGAGAAATATGTGACTATAAAGCAATTCTGGAAAGTAACAGAATCACTAAAGAACAACAGTAAATGTACACAATCGTCACAAATTTGATAGTGTTGGATACTGGGCTCCATGCCATTGCTAAGACTTTTAACAATCACTTTATTGCAGCTGGCAATATTTTGGAGAAAATATCCATGTTTACCTCCAAAGAAAGGGAATTAAATGAAACTGAAAAGGTTATGCAGGGGTATTTTGATGTTGATAGTAAAGTAGCCCCACAGAAAATGAAGTTCTTAATGTGCATAAAGCCAAAGCTTTTGCAATCGCTGAAGTCATCAAAAGAGAGCTGCTGAGGCACAGGGATAGCATTAGAGGCTTACAGGGCCTGTGTTGAACTCAACTCCTGAGGAGGATGCGTCCTTTAAAAACTGGCCGTCTAGTGTGTAAGGAATAGTAACTAAAAGAAGTAGGCATTGAGTGGGAGCAGACACAGGCACAGAGTAACAGTTACAGAGATTATGACCCTCGAGTCACCAGGAAGAAAGGCTGAGGTGCCTGAGTGTGGGGTGGGGGTTAAAAGAGCTACTAATGGGATCACTGATATAAAATGAAATAAATGGTAAGAATGAACAATGATAGATATAAGCAAGACATAGTGAAGTATGTAGCAGAACAACTTAGAGTAAAGGATAAATAGGCATGTAGACTTCATTTGAAATGTGGGGTGCAACACACAGGGCCTACAGTACGTGGGAGGCTAATGCCTACCAGGATAGGCAGTCTGAGGGGCCTTGTTATGAAGCATCAGCAGTGGTGGCCAGGCTAGTAAGATTCCATTACACTGTCAATATCGTACAGACCAATAGGCAGGCAGCTAGTCAAGTGAGCAACAGGGAGAGGGGGATTCCAGAGAGAAGCTGCCTGGGGTGGGGTTGGCTGCATCGCGAGGCCCCACAATATCATCAAGCCTGACTGTAGGTTCTCTGGCTTTCCCTGGATCTCCAGAATGTGGCATCGCAGATTGGTAAACCCCTGGCCACCATAAGTCTTGTGAAGCAGGGGCATAGCCCATTATGTCACTGAGAGCCTTTATGTTGAGAAGTACAGTATATTGTACATCTCCACCTGGCAAATGAAACGCAAATTACCACTTTTCTTGCTTGTTTGTATTAGCCAGAAAATTACATGGGCATGATCAACGTCTGTGTGTGCTTCCACCCAGTCAACACCTTTGACTTAGTTAACCAGTATGTCCACGCAGTTAACTATCACATTGGCGATATAGTTTGTGGAAGCGCGTTAGGAAAAGAGAGCGAAATAATATTCCCTTTTTCCCTCCGCAGCTGAGAAAATAAGATAGGAATGATTGCAGAGCGTTTTGAGAATCGTATTGACCTTGTTGATGATTTAATATCTATATATCTCACTCTATATATAAATTGTGATGGTACAAAGTACATGCGCAGGGCCCATAATCTGCTGTAGCTGTGGATAGGTAGCTAATCTATTGTCACAAACCAAGAACTGTAACGGCAACTATGTAGTCAAAGAGAGTCTTTGAAGCAGAGGCGTAGGGAGAAATCTGATTGTGGGTGGTCCTGCAAAAATTTGGAATTTGTAATAATGTAAACCCTTACTGTACTATTGCACATAACACTGAATTTTGCTGACCTTCCAGTGCTTTATTACAATGTAAATGTAATAACCAACTTCACAGCCAACTCACAGGATTCTCAAAACAAACACAAAATAAACCAAAGGCAATTTTGAACAGGAATACCAAAGTCACAAAATTGCACAGTTCAAATCTGATCAGATAAACTCAACAAAACTAATTCCACACAAAGGCAAAGGCTATTGTAGATATATAAACCTGCAGAAAATAATACATTGTACTGTGTTTGTTATGGGATAAATATTATGGGCAGTGTATAGCTACAAACTAATGATTTATTATTTTAATATTTCATTGAAAAAAGACTAGCATACTCCTCAGGAAGTGCTTCCATCAACTCATACTTATTTGGTCATGGCTAGCAATAAGCAGCAGAAACATATTTCTGAATTTTCGAGTAACACAGTTAAGAAAAGTAAAAGTAGTCATGGGAATTCTTCTCAAATAAAGGATGTCAACAACAACGACAATTAAATGGCAACTGAACCAGCGCCAAATGGACATTGTTAACTAATGCGCTTATACCTAATGTAGTGAGTTTTCAAGCTATGATGAAATAAAGTTTGAATTTTTATGTTTTGTTCCGATCAGAGAATGGAAGCGGCGAGCGCATTTCTGAATATTCCACTACGCTCGCTCATTTCGCTCAGGGTCACTCGCTCAACACAGAATGGCCAGCTGGTTCGAAAAGATGTGGAATAAGGGGCTGCTTATTTTCTAGTCGAGTAGTAGTTGTTCATTCAAGCCATTAGTGGAAAAATCGCTCCTTTATATTAATTTTATTACTTAATTAGGCTATACATACGATAATGAGCGTTTATGTAATATGAGTGCACTCAAGCGCACGAAAAGCTTGCCACAAAGAACCGGCAAAAGGAATGATTATGAATGTATCAAAAATAGCAAGGAGACATTTAATTGTTTACAGGGGTGTAGTGGTAAAAAAAGAGGTGGGTAAACTATAAATTCTGTGGTCAGGTGGACTACGACGCAGTCACCGGTAAGGTGGGCCACGGCCTACCGGTATATGTGTATCTGATGACATCGCTATAGGCTATCATTTGATGGTACCTAGGGTATCACTGGTTGTTCCCTCATAGGTCACACAATCACTATTCAATTCATACGTTAACCTAAGTTCTTGTTAAAAAGACTTAGATTAAGGAATCTATGATTGAAATCTATAAAGTTGACTAAACGACAAAAAAGAGAAAAAAAATCTTTAAGAGAGAAA
>JACXGM010010424.1:0-26300 GCA_016801145.1 Umbra pygmaea | reverse complement strand
TGATGCGCTCCGCTGACCTCACCACCCTCTGAAGGGCCTTACGATCAGCAGCGGAGCAGCTGCCGTACCAGGCTGTAATGCAGCCTGAGAGGATGCTCTCAATGGTGCACCTGTAGAAGTTTGTTAAAATCCTGACAGACATGCCAAACTTCTTGAGTCTCCTCAGGAAGTATAGGCGCTTTTGGGCAGTTTTTGTTACTGAGATTGTCTGTCTACAATACAACCATGGACATTCATAGACAGGTACATCCAATGACAGGATGACAATGACTATATACTGATGGGACAAGTGATAATAGACAACAGCTGCTGACAATAACAAGGACCTAGATGTACATGGAATAGATAGGCTGACCAGTGCAGAGCTGCACATACAACAAGAAACCACAAGAGGGCACCAACAGACAATAACCTTATCCTACATACTAAACACAGGGAATCATACAGAAATAACTAGACACAAGACTGGGAACTAAGGAATAACGAAACACAAAGTACAGACACCATATAAGGAAGAAAACATAACACCGGGTAAACAAAATATGTATATTCTGACATGATCTCAAATGTGATAGATTAAAGAATTCAGTAAACAAAACAGACATGGAACATATTATCTTTTTTTTTAATGCAGCTTGTGGCAGTTTCTGTGTTTTGTAAGTCCTATCTGATCTAAATGAAGATAAAATTTCTGTTGATAATATATTGCATGCTTATGCTGTTTGCTGTTATTCATTTTTTATGGATAGTTGGCATTTACTAATGAGCAATTACATGTAATCTCTTTCCTCCGTTTACAGGGCTGGCTTGATTCCTCTAAAACATCAAGTGGATGAAGGACTGCAATGTTATTCTGCTTGGGGGTTCTGACCACATCATTACATGAAAGAATGAAACTTCAAGCATGCCGTGTTATCCTCAGACATTAAAATGTCTGCCCATCACTTTAAACTCTAACCTCTATCGCACTGAGCAAAGAATGTTGATAAGATGCCTTTCTAGTTGAGAACATGAAAATTAGTTTTCAAAAAGGTTTGCTCTGAGGGAAAATGCACTAGGCGTGTTTCCTTGCTGTGTAATCTGACCATCTAAATGCACTTTAGAGTAAATATAGAAAAATCTTACCAGAATTACAGAGAACATTGGTTTCAAATGGAATATTATTTGTTGCGTGACATGTTAACAAAAGTCAAATGTAAACTTCAAAAGGCAGAAAACAGTTGATATATTGATACATAATATATATTTATATATATATAAGTAACAAAGGATAATATCATTATTAATTGTCGGGTATGACTGGTCGTGCATTTGTGTGTGTGATTGTGTGTTGGTGTGGGATTGTGTGTGTGTTTAGTCAATACTAAAGAGATGGGTGCGAAAGGGGGACCAATGTTGACTGCTAATTAAAAGTAATTTGATAGTCTAGATTAACAGTCTTATGGCTTGAGGGTAGAAGCACTGTCAAACTGAATTTACTGTTAGAGTTTTTGCTTTATAAACAGGAACAAGGAAAATTGAATTGTTGACAGAGTTACCAAAAGATGAATGCCTTCTGTCCACTGTTTGTTTTGGAGAAAAAGTAATGTTTCATCATGTGTGGTAGCAGATTTAACAGCTTAAAACAGGTTTCCCCAAACTGAAGTCACCAGCCACCAGTAACAGACCCTGGGCTTGAACACATGTAATGTGTGGTTACAGTCTTTGGAGCTCATTTCAGCTATAAGGTTCTGAAATAGACAGTGGTTCTTAGCTAAACCTTATGCCATTTAGTCCAACAACTCTTTTGGACTTCTCCGTGACCATTTGTCAGCTATTTCTCATGCATTCTGGGTTTCTGACAGTACTTCAAGTCAATTAGTAGGATCTCTGTGTTCATCATTTTATTGTGCTCCCTACTGTTGAGGGCAAGGTATCCATGGAAACCAATTGGTGAAATGAGTCATCAATAGTAACTATGGAAATCTGTTGGAGAATACAGTGCATCCATAAAGTATTTACAGCACCTTTCCCACATTTTGTTATGTCACACCCTTATTCCGAAATGGATTAAATTCATTATTACCCTCAACATTCTACAAACAATACCCCATAATTACATTGTGAAAGAAGTGTGTTTGAAATCAAATTTACTACAAATAAAAAATGAAAAAAACACATGTACATAAGTATTCACAACCTTTGTCATAACACTCAAAATAGAGCTCAGGTGCATCTTGTTTCCACAACCTGCTCGGAGTCCACCTGTGGTAAATTCAGTTGACCGGACATAATTTGTAAAGGCACACACTTGTCTATAGTATATAAGGTCCCACGTTAAACAGTGCAAATCAGAGCACAAATAAAGCCAGAAAGTCCAAGGAATTGTCTGTAGACCTCGGAGACAGAATTGTATCGAGACACAGGATTGTATTGAAGGTCCCAATGAGCACAGTGGCTTCCATCATCTATGGAAGAAGTTTGAAACCACCAAGACTATACATAGAGCTGGCCGCCCGGCCAAACAGAGCGATCGGGGGAGAAGGGCCTTAGTCAGGGTGGTAACCGAGAACCCGATGGTCACTCTGACAGAGCTCCAGCCAGCCTGGAGTTTGCCAAAAGGCACCTGAAGGACTCTCAGACCATGAGAAACTAAATTCTCTGGTCTGATGAAACATAGAGTGAACTTTATGGCCTGAATGGCAAGCGTCATGTCTGGAGGAAACCAGGCACCGCTCATCACCTGGCCAATACCATCCCTACATTGAAGTATGGTGGTGGCAACATCATGCTGTGGGCATGTATTTCAACAGCAGGAACTAGGAGACTAGTCAGAATCGAGGGAAAATGAATGCAGTAATGTACAGAGACATCCTTGCTGAAAACCTACTCCAGAGCGCTGTGGATCTCAGACTGGGCTGAAGGTTCATCTTCCAACAGAACAAAGACCCTATGCACACAGCCAAGATTACAATGGAGTAGCTACAGGACAACTCTGTGAATGTCCTTGAGTGGCCCAGCCAGAGCCAATTGAACATCTCTGGAGAGATCTTAAAATGGCTGTGCACTGACGCTCCTTATCCAGCCTGATGGAGCTTGAAAGATCCTGAAAAGAAGAATGGGAGAAACTGCCCAAATGTAGGTGTGGCAAGCTTGTAGCATCATACTCAAAAAGACTTGAGGCTGTAATTACTGCCAAAGGTGCTTCAAGAAAGTATTGAGCAGAGGCTGTGAATACTTATGTACATGTGCTATTTTTGTTTATTATTTTTAATAAATTTGCTGAGATTTCCAACACACTTCTTTCATATTGTAATTATAGAGTATTGTTCGTTGAAGTTTGAGGGAAATAGTTAATCAATTTCATAGTAAGGGTGTGACATAACAAAATGTGGAATAAGTGAAGAGCTGTCAATACTTTCCAGATGCACTGTATGTGCTTTTTGCATTTTTCAATTTGAAATGTTTTATTAAGAAACACACAACTACATACAAAGTTATTGTTCTCTGATTTGTTTTCAAATGCATTAAAACAGACTGAAACCGTATAAACAAGAAAAATCCAATACAGACATTCCAAGAAAGGAATGTCCACCTGCCATAATTGAATCTCAAAAACCCCCGGCTACTCCAATCCAAATATCATTGTCAAGACAGAGATTTTATGTAATTGTTTTCAACATAATTTCAAACTCTTTGGAGACAGACCATCAATACAAGCAGAGCTGCAATGAAAAACAAATTTGGTCACTTTCAAACTGATTACTAGTGTCTACATTGTGGCTAACCAGTGGTAGAACTGTGGTGACTTCCAATCATGTGCTGATAACACAACTTGTGGTACTTACGATAATGAAACTCTTTTCCACCCAAAGTTACTCAATCTAGCAATAAAACAAAATAGACAAAAATATGAACAACTTACAGCACAATAAAACTGTGAAGAGTTGTACATACTGTACACACATATACATACAGTACACACTGGAGTATTTCGATATACTGTAGATGCACAAGGTTTTCAATGTCTTTTTTATATACAGTATAAGATACATTATTATTATTATTTTACATAGTTTTTTAAACCCAGGTGACAAATAGGGAGTAAAATACACTGACAAAGCAAAAAGCTGTGTTTGTTTTTAGCAACTCTACACAGTATATGTGGTTAAAACATGACTTGTTCCTCCCTAATATAATGAGGGAAGACAACATGCTTCTGTTATTAACAAACCTTTAAATAGACTAAGACATTCTAGATATGATCTTAGCCTACTCCCTGGCTCATTGTGCTCCATCAGTCCTTTACAATTTCCAGATGTCCTCCTACACACAGACTCTGGTAACTTCCTGGATAAGCAAGAAGTGTACAGTAAGTGTAAATTGTCTGGCATATGTCTGACTGTACCTTGTAAGTTCTGCTTAACTTACCAGTAAAATGCATTGCATGAACAATAACTCATATCTTAAATTGAATATTGTGGCTTATTCCTAATGTTTGAAATTCAGAGTTTGTGTTTGCCATTACATAAAGCGGGAGGTTGCAGTTATATTTGTGACAAGCCCACTTCATAGCTATCACGTCTGGCTAAAATCCTTGACTCCTTGGTAAATGCACAGCTTAGCTTTTTTATCTGATAATTGTATTCTGAATAAATATTAATCTGGGTGTAGGTTAGACACTGCAATAACTTTTGTTGTAAATGTTCTGGTTAATGACTTGGATTCCGAGATGTAATGTTGCTTTTTGCTTGTTTATTGACCTATGTAATTTATTTGATACAGTGGTTCATTATGTTTTGTTTTATTAGTTGTCCTTATTAGGGCTGGGGATTGACGCATTGATTCATCAGTACCTTACTGTTTACATTGAACATACATTATATTAGAAGTACTTTGGAGCATTTTATGTTAATTTGTAAGTGGATGATGTGTTGTATACTGTCGCAGCAACTGTAACCGCAGCTTTCTCTCATTTACAGTATGATAATGGGATTCTAAGATATTTTTAACTGCAAGCAAGATACATGCTGCTTATTACATCCCGTAACTCTGATTTAAATCACCTTGTAATTACTAGCATTGATGGCTCATAAATAGTCAGTACCTGCTTATAAAATATATTGGTTTTTGGATTGATGAAAAAGTCGTCATATTAAACTCATGTTGCAGAACGATTTGAAGACGCTAAAGATGAAAATTGGATTCTTCTATAGAAACAAGACGTTTTTATGTTTTAGTTGTACAATGAAGGTTGTCCAGGCACAGGCCACACATACAGTATGCTTGTTTTGGATTATGGTGATATTATTTATATGCACCAGCATCTGTTTTAAATCCTTTGGAATCCGTCTTCCATTCAGCCATACGTTTCATCACTGGGGACAGATTTATCACTCAGCGTTGTCTTGCAGTAAAATAACCTGAGTTGGACTTTTCTGCTGTTAAGAAGAGAGCAGAATTCACTTTCATTTGCTCATAAAGGCAAATCTGCCAAAACCTCCAGTTTATGTAAATCATTGCTGGACTGGACATCTAATAATTGCCACTCGCTCTCTGGACTTGAATCTGCAGGCTTGAGATAGGGAAGACTGCTGTTAATATTTCTTATATTTTTTTATGACAATTGCAACAACATGGGAACAAAGGAGAATGCACGTTATTTTCAGCCCCCCTCATACATCCCAACAAACCCCGATCATCCCCCCAGCCCCCTCTCCATCCAGCACACCTGGACCTCCCTCCATGACCCCCCCAATGCTCAAACCTGACACCCCACTGCTCAACGACCCCCAGAGGTCAGCAAAAGAGGTATGGTGGTCGTAGATGTGAGCAAGGAAACAGACAAGGAAACAGACAAAATTGTTACCGTATAAACAAAGTTAATTTACCCACAGTAAATTATTTGGGGAGAAGGGGAGGCTGGACGGGACCAAAGCAAAGAAATGAACAAAACATCCCCTGTCCAAACCTGTCCTATCTCCCAACTCAAATACACAAAACTAACCTGGCACACGATCAAGGCACCCAAACCAAACTTACAGATGGTGGCCCGCGCAGGTCTGACTAGCGTGCATTAACAGGGGAGTATCCCTACGAGTGGTGTATACTTTGGAGCAGCCCTAAACTACCCCAACTCCCTGTGAAGAAAAGAAACTGAGAATTAATATATTAATGAGACACACAATTAACTACATCGGCCAAACACACTACAAACAAAGCTCTCTCACAACACAATAATAATCAGAACACACTGTATCTCACTAAACCACAGCCATGTACCAAACACAGCTCAAACACAGAGAGCAACTTGACACAAAGGCAGAGAGAGAGAGACCCTAACACAAATGGCACAATTTATACTGTAGAAAGGGCATGAAAGGATTGATGTGATGACTGGGAACAGGTGCACCGGATTATGGAGGGGAGGAGTCATTGATAAATTATGATCAGGACCGATTCGCACCACCTGTGGGGAACAGACTCAAAGTGCAAAGAAAAACACCCAGAAAACGAACATGGAACAGGTAACACAGAAATACATGGTGGTGGCATCTGGGTCGCCCTCCAGAGGGGGGGGGTCTGCTCGGCTGGGGCCAAGCCTTTGGGGGGGATACTGTAACATTCTATAACAGTCTGTAATGTAGCAGGCTGAGCCTATTCCATTGTGTATGTGTATTTTGTTTCTCCCCTGTGTATTAAGTCAGTGTAGTGCCTGTGTTTGTATTGTTTATAGTCTGGTTTTCCTGCTTTTCTGTTCAGCTCACTTATCGCGTGTTTAATATATCAATCGATTTCCTGCTATCATCAACATCAGCTGCAACCACTTTGTAATTATTAATCTATTTAATACTTGTGTAGTATGTTGTCAGTTGTGAGTTATTGTTACATGTCAGTCCACGTGTGGAAGAGTTGTATTACTTTTGCAATTTTTGCCGCTCAAGGCGTATTTATTTTGTATTAGTGTTAAACGTTCGACATCTGCATTTGATTTCTGAGTTCTCCTTCGCACTTGTCTCATTCCACATTCAACACCATGGAACATCATGACACCCATTTATTTTTTACTCATTTGAAATAATAACTATTCTGCCAAACTCCAAGCCTTTGCAATCAAGTGAAAAAATTAAAGGCCGAGTCGATTTTAAGCAACAGTATACATAAATTATACATCTTTACGAGAAGATAATATTCTGTTGGAATACGTCTCTCGCTCCCATCAGGTTAATGGCCTTTTCTAGAATGACTGGAATGGTGTCCCTCACTTATAATAACTTCACGTCACATAATGTCAACATTCCCCTCATCATATATGTTGTGCGGCAAAGATCTGGAAAGCCTCAGTTACTTAAGGGTTGACAATTTGACACCCTGGACAAAGATGACAAAAACATGTATTAAATAAACAACATTTATAATAAGCTACAGTACATTGTAATTTTTCAAACATTACATTACAGTATGTTGTTAATTAATGATTTAAGGCAATTAAGCAAAATATTATATAATTTGAAATACAGTATATGAATGTATTTTACAAAGCATTATGTACAAATTAATACAGTGCCTTGCGAAAGTATTCCCCCTTGAACTTTTCGACCTTTTGCCACATTTCAGGCTTCAAACATAAAGATATGAAACTGTAATTTTTTGTGAAGAATCAACATCAAGTTGGACACAATCATGAAGTGGAACGAAATTTATTGGATATTTCAAACTTTTTTATAAACAAAAAAACTGACAAATTAGGCGTGCACAATTATTCTGTTAATACTTTGTAGAGCCACCTTTTGCTGCGATTACAGCTGTAAGTCACTTGGGGTATGTCTCTATTAGTTTTGCACATTGAGAGACTGAAATCTTTGCCCATTCCTCCTTGCAAAACAGCTCGAGCTCAGTGAAGTTGGATGGAGAGTGTTTGTGAACAGCAGTTTTCAGTTCTTTCCACAAATTCTCGATTGAATTCAGGTCTGGACTTTGACTTGGCCATTCTAACACCAGGATATATTTATTTGTGAACCATTCCATTGTAGATTTTGCTTTATGTTTTGGATCATTGTCTTGTTGGAAGACAAATCTCCGTCCCAGTCTCAGGTCTTTTGCAGACTCCATCAGGTTTTCTTCTAGAATGGTCCTGTATTTGGCTCCATCCATCTTCCCATCAATTTTAGCCATCTTCCCTGTCCCTGCTGAAGAAAAGCAGGCCCAAACCATGATGCTGCCACCGCCATGTTTGACAGTGGGGATGGTGTGTTCAGGGTGATGAGCTGTGTTGCTTTTACGCCAATCATAACGTTTTGTATTGTTGCCAAAAAGTTCGATTTTGGTTTCATCTGACCAGAGCACCTTCTTGCACATGTTTGGTGTGTCTCCCAGGTGGCTTGTGGCAAACTTTAAACGATGCTTTTTATGGATATCTTTCAGAAATGGCTTTCTTCTTGCCACTCTTCCATAAAGGCCAGATTTGTGCGGTATACGACTGATTGTTGTCCTATGGACAGACTCGCCCACCTCAGCTGTAGATCTCTGCAGTTCATCCAGAGTGATCATGGGCCTCTTGGCTGCATCTCTGATCAGTCTTCTCCTTGTATGAGCTGAAAGTTTAGAGGGACGGCTGGGTCTTGGTAGATTTGCAGTGGTCTAATACTCCTTCCATTTCAATATTATCGCTTGCACTGTGCTCCTTAGGATGTTTAAAGCTTGGGAAATCTTTCTGTATCCAAATCCGGCTTTGAACTTCACCACAACAGTATCTCTGACCTGCCTGGTGTGTTCCTTGTTCTTCATGATGCTCTCTGTGCTTTCAACGGACCTCTGAGACTATCACAGAGCAGGTGCATTTATACGGAGACTTGATTACACACAGGTGGATTCTATTTATCATCATTAGTGATTTAGGTCAACATTGGATCATTCAGAGATCCTCACTGAACTTCTGGAGAGAGTTTGAGCACTGAAAGTAAAGGGACTGAATAATTTTGCTCACCCAATTTGTCAGTTTTTTATTTGTTAAAAAAGTTTGGAAAATCCAATAAATTTCGTACCACTTCCTGATTGTGTCCCACTTGTTGTTGCTTCTTCACAAAAAATTAGAGTTTTATATCTTTATGTTTGAAGCCTGAAATGTGGCAAAAGGTTGAGATGTTCAAGAGGGCCGAATACTTTCGCAAGCCACTGTATATAATATTACATTATAAGATAAAGTATATACTGTATATTATATAATATTTTATTATTAATATTATTACAACATGTTGGAGTTGGAACAGGGCAAGATAATTTCACTGTACATGCAGTAACACCTGCGGTTTTCTGTATATGTGACAAATAAACTTGAAACTTGAATTTGATTCAATTTACTTTAATTCCATTTCAAGAAGTTAGTTAACACCTGTTGTTAAAAAGCATGTGACAAATAACATTTAATTTTATGCTTTTTGAAAAAACCACCATCACACCCGAACAGGTTGAAATACCATGCATCTTAATTAACTATAATAATATATTTTTACTGTATTTTACCCTCTATTTTTCCCCCATCCCAGTTTTTCATGTTCAATTCCCTTTTTATTTTTTTTATTTTATTTCACCGTTATTTGACCAGGTTAATCGATTGAGAACAAGTTCTCATTTGCAATCGCGACCTGGCCAAGATAAGGCGGAAGGTGCAGGCGACATGAAGTCCCACACAGTGGCCAAACATTTAAGTAAACAGTTACACATATAAACGGTATTTGGTTCAATTAGAAAATATTGTACATTCAGTGCAAATATGTTCTAAAAAACAAGGTTTATATGACCTTGTCTTGCCAGCAACAGCAGCAGGGTGGTCAAAGTTCGATCACACACTCAAATCAACGTGACCAGGTGACCCCTATCTCTATGTCCAACCCGGGTAGAACCCTGGACATCATCAGAATGCCGTGACCAGGTGCAAACCCTGGCCACCGTGACACACCCCTTTGACCTTGTCCATATTCGACCAATACCATCAAACTACAAACCACCTTTGAAAGTAGTTTTCATTTAACTAATAGAAAGCTTTTGGAAATATAAGAGTTTTTCTTAAAAGGGCTGTGGGCCGTATTCGAAACGGAGATGCAGCAGTATCTGTAAACTGATGGCTGCAGCTAGAACACTGAATCACCCTATCATGCAATGCATTGTTTTTTCACAAAGCCATTTTTACATTATCAGGTGTCACAAAGTGCTTGTACACCTAGCCTAAGACCCAAAAAATGCAAGTAACATGTTGAAGCACAGTTGCTTCTCACAACATATTCTTAAAAGATTGTGTAAGTTATTAATCACTCAAGTTTAAAAACAACATTGTTGCGTATAACAGATAAGGAAACTGTTTAACATTTATTTTCTCTCTAGCGAAATAGATTGTATTTCCGTGATGGAAGTTGGTTTGGTTTAAAAGGACTATTTTAGCTTCTATCAATTCATCAGGCATGATCCCTTCTACAAGATAGGTTAAAATGTCAGCCAGTTCAGATACAAGGTTCAGATACATGGTTATTTATTAGTCTGGATAGGCTTTTATCTGGGGCCGCTGTCTAAAACCATGTATAGCTTTGTATACAGCAGGGTTAAAGCAGGGCATGCTGGGAAAAAATACAAAACAGTGTGTTACTTAGCAATTCATCTGCTCTACCATGTCTATCGTCATTGTGATAGAAGCAACATCTTATGACAGCAATGATTATGGAATGACATTCACTATTTACCATAATTATGAACACTTATCAAAATGCATTGATTTATGTTACCTTTCTTTATGTAGAAAAGTCCATCCAAGTACCTTTAACAGCTGATCCCTGCATTACAGAAAATTAAAAAAAGATTTGAGATAATTGTCATAAATTTCCGGATGAATACAGAAAAGTAAGGCATTGCAGCCATTGTATTTCTATAAATAAAAAAGCTATTAAATGTCATTACTATTATTGCAGTGCAGTCACATTATGCATATATAGTAACACCATGAATTGATGCATTGTAGAAAATATTATTGATTTTGACTTCCCTTAAAAAATAAACTTGAGTCATAGAGCCTGGAGGATTCTTAGAATTTAACCAAAAACTTGATTTATCATGTGAAAAACTCTTCTGTACATGAGCAAGGCAGTTAACCCTAGCTGTAAAAGGTGTTGCATAGTAAAATATATGTTGACCACTATGTATTCATTGGATTGGGACGGAAACATGGCTTTGATGCCTCCTAGTGGAAGCTTAAAGAAAAACGTTGGACAATCCCTACACCCACTGATACCGCAGACTTACTAAATATTAGACAGCCTTCCCATATAGACTGCAATAGGGAAAGTTTGGGTTAGCTGACAAGACGGACCTACAGTATATCTTATAAGGTCATTACAAATACCTTAAATATGGGGAATGCATTATTAAATGTATTGAAAATGAGCAAAAACGACATATTATAACATAATGTTCATGAAAGCCCATGCCAAACATGTTTCCACACACATATTATGCACACTAATCCATGTATATTCTCTCCAGGTAGGCTGCTCGGTGTTTTGCCTATTTGACCCCTCTAACTTTTTTTTCTGCAAAGTGATCATAAACTGGCTAATTATAAAGGCCGTAAAAAAAGAAATTATTAAATATATGGACCGGTGGGTTCATGTCAGGACCGGTTTATGGCCTCAGTCCACCACTCGATGTCACGTGGGTTAGAATTAGCTAATAAGGAGTTTGGCTAACATTTTAGAAACCAGGACACGGTGACCATGTTTTCATTAAAGACACCGGGAGAAAAGTACAGCAAATTATTCAGTACTATTACCCCATCTTTGAAAAATCTATGAAGCAACTCACTTTCCCCCCCACACTGCAGCCTGGCTAGTGTGAGCTGACAGTGACAGCAGCCCGGCCCCGCATGCGCAGTAGATCTTCTGGCTCCGTGTCGGTGCTGAAGTTGGGCGGATGGAAGAAAAACAACGCCGATGGAGATAATACGGCATGATGAAGCTTTACTGTGCGATTTAAGAAGCATCAACACAAATCGCGTATAAAGTAACCACTATATAAGACTGGCAACCAAGATTGAAAAGGTAAGATTCAGCATATTCTCCATTCTTCTGTTTAACGTGCCACTGTACTAGTTAGCACTAGCCATGCTAGTGTCAGTAACGTTGAGCCTCTTCGCAGCACATTATAACGGTATCGGTAGATACAGTAGATAGCTAGCTAACTAGACTTATACAGAAAGTGGCTGTTACACGAATTTTTGTAAATTGTTGATGCAGCAGTTGGTCAGTACTGTAGCTAGCTTTCTATCAGTTTGCGTTATCTTGTGGTTTCTTGCAACGCGGAATTGGGTTGTATTTTGCAGCTAACGTTAGCTACAGTACCTGCATTGATTAAGCTAGCAGGCTACAGGAGGCAACGCAACTTCAGATGCATCGAGTTACGGCTGCAAAAGCGGCTCTGCAGAGCCTGCTGATGCGACTGCTTTACCAGGATATAACAGCCATGCATATGTTTATAAAAAAGTATATAGCTGGTTTTAAAATAAGTTATTTTACTACAGCTCATTTGCTAACTAATATCTATTTTTGATTTTAAATTGGCTGTGAGTGACTCAATTCCTTGCTACAGTAGTGTTGCTACGTACGGTAAACTCTCCAGTCTCCTGCATGCCATATGGAATAAATAGGGAGAATCTGAATTAGAAATCTGATTCCCATCTTGTTTTAAAAAGGTAAATGAATACACAAAAATATGTAAATGAGACATGTGTACACTAAAATACCACAAATAAGATTTAAAGCTGGTGCTTTCACGTAGGTGTGGAATTAACATTCTACAATGCTCAAAGCAGGACATGTATTGTAGCTAAAAAATCTCAAGTCATTTGATAACTTTGTGAAATTCTGGAGCAGTGACACTTTGTGAAAGTGCATAGCCATGTACTAACCATAGATGACCAGGAAGTAACAGTGACTGCTCTTTCATGACTCCTATTGCCCTTGAACCACACACGTTACAAATAAGAAGTCCAGGGGTTTCCAAGGGGTCTAAGACGTTGCCTCGCAGTACACCTGCATCCCAGTGGCCAGAGTTTGTTTCCAGGTTGTGGAATTTTTGTTAAGTCTAAGGGCTCTGCTAGGTGCTGCACAAATTGGTACAGACCAGCCCAGGCTAGATTTGTAAACTCTCAAGCGACACCTTGTACGCACAAATGAGAACAGCGCAGCCCAGGCTAGATTGGTAATCTGTCAATCGACACCTTGTGTGCAAGTCGGGCGTCTGTGAATTCTATTGGAGGTGTATAGTTGCCAAATGTGTAAACCTCCCACATATGTACCGTCTTAAGGCTTCGTTGCTTGACGACAGGTGCTTGAAGGAATCATGATCGATCTTTGACCATTTTGCCAACGTCATGGGGGACTTTGAACTGATGAATTGAGAGGAGAGAAATAATACATATTAAAATTCCAGTTGGTGTTGCGGTTTTTAGGGCTGCATAATCAATTCGAAATTAGAATTTTTACAGAAAATTGCTATTTGATTCTAAAAATATATTTTTTTATATTAGGATTTGCCTATAATATAAATCTCCTGCCTTATTATTACACTTGAATGAGTTGGAGCTTCATGTTTTATTTATATGTAATACCATAATGTTTTGCTATTGTCTTGGTCTTGAATGTAATTGGTAATGCACGATAAGGGCATATTCCATGGCGATTCTATCACAACTATTAAAAGCACTTTCTAAATTACATTGTAATGTTTTGACTTACGGTTAAGGGTCTTGTCCGTGAGCAGCATCAAAACAGCTTTGCTTCGGGTGTGCTGTTAATTTTCATGTCAATTAGAAAAAACTACCAGCCTGTTAGCTAGCGACAGTGCTATAGCTGTGTCAGAATGTGCCTGACCTAGCGGAGCTGAATGTGCTGACTGCTGATCATTGACAATAGGTTTTATAGTTAACATTATAAAAACTGAATTTCCGAAATCTCCTGTCTACAGAAATTCCCCAAAAGCAACACAAAACACATCTCATCTCTCGATGGAATTGAACTTGCCACCATCAGGTGAGAGTTAGCCATGTTTCTGCCTGCCTACCATCCTCTGTTACTACACCCTACAAAAGATCCACACTACATGTACATACCTCTGAACGCACTTTTTTCTTTTAAACTTTACCAGTTTTTCTCCACTTCCAATTTGTCATGTCCAATTTCCCATTAAATCTTGTCACATCAGAAAGCCCTTGCAGGTGCAGGATGTTTGAAGATCGATCACATACATCCTCCATGTATCTTCAAGCCATCTGACTCCCATCATGCTGCTTGTTAACATTGAAGCTTTAAGTTGATACCCACAGCTCCAGAAAAAATTAAGAGAGCGCTGCAAAATCATTAGTGTTCCTGGCTTTACTATTGACAGTTCGCTGTTTGGGTAAAAGAACATTTTTGCTTTATTCCATAAACTACTATATTGTAATTCAGAGCATTTATTTGCAGAAATTTTTAACTGATCAAAATGAGAGAAATGTTGCAGTGTTGTCAGTCCTTGATTAATCCAAAGAAAATAAGTTCGTATAAATTTTTAAACAACACAGTACTAATGTGTTGAGTTCAGAAATCAATATTTGGTGGAATAATTTTATAATAATAATAATTGGCTCTCATGTGTCTTGGCATATTCACCACCATTCTTTATCATTGATGTTGGGTGACTTTATGCCACATCTGGCACAAAAATTGAAGCAGCTCGGCTTTATTTGATGGCCATCTTCCTCTTGATCACATTCCAGAAGTTTTCAATGGGGTTGATTTAAGAAAAAATTTTAGTGGTTTAAATAAAAATTTTCAGAGCTGTATATGGGAGGTTTCCATATTTGCCAACTATATACCCATGATTGATTTCACAGGAGCCCAACCTTCATACACCAATAACTTGAGAGCGTTGTGTCGTGGTAATTGTGTCCTATTATGCATCTTACGTGATAGTCAAGTTTGCTTTAGGCATTGGTCCTTCTGCCTGGCACTGTTGACAGCGGTAGCACGTCCCATGGTCGTACAAATTCACACAATAATCAGTTAAAATGCCATTTTACCTATCAAAGGAATTATTGTAATCATAACACTGAAGCTATTCCTCCTTGCCTTTCCAAAATGACACTAAAGTTAGACTAAAGTTTAAACTGAAACGAGAGTCAGTTTTTATTTTCTGCATTTAGTTTCATTGTGCCTTTTATTCATACTTTGTTATGCCTTTTAACTCCCTGTGGATTTCGTTATCTAACTATCCAGAGTCTGACCCATGCAGAATAAAAAAAATGTAGTGGTGTTGACATTTTAAACATGTGAATACAGTATGATATTAATCCGCAATTGAGCAAAGTTGTTCACTCGTCCACGCAAACCTATTAAGGGGGGAGCTTATATACATTGGACAAACATTTAAAGGAATATTTTACCCAAACTCACTAACTCAGTTTTTACGTTCATTCTCAGTTTTTACATTCATTCCTAATCAATTCACCACAGGGGCGGCGGCAGGGTATGGCTTGGTTGGGCTACAGCCCTACCAAGAATTGTGTTTGCCCCACCTTAGCCCCACCATGGAATATCAACTGTGCTGACTTTGCGTTTTTATGTGATTTCGGTGCAGAGTATATATGTGAGCAGAGCTGAGTGGAAGCGGAGCGAAGAGAGGAGCTGACCCAGTTATACCATAGCGCAGAGCGATGTTTGAGCGGCCCAGAAGGCTCTCGCTCAAAATCGCTCCAGTACGCTCACTTCACATACCGTAGTCAGGACAGCCTAATGAGCCTCTACGTGTGTAGGTTAGTGCGCGTTGTTAACGTGTCATCATGGAGTTTGCTAAATAGTAATAAACTAACAAAACATACAGGTGCAAAATCAAGATTATGTACAAAAATGAAAGGTGGGGTTAAATAGTGGTCACAATTAAATAGTCTTATGGAATATGAAAAGACATGCCTATCTCTCGCAAGCACGATAAAAAAATGAATATTATTTACGTTTGTTAACATTTTAATTTATCTTCACAATATATATAGAAAATACATAGAGAATATTTGTAAAATGAGATTGCACTATTTGTATTAACAGTTGTACATTGTTTAATTTAGTTTCAATAGTTCAGCGATCCACATACATGGTCACACAATGGATGGGTTTTGTTAATAGTGTGATATGATAAAAAAAATTGGAGCGATTTTGGAGTGTTAATTCCGTTAACTATCGCAGCTTGCACTCTTGCTCTCTCTCTCTCCGTTGATAACCGTTTATAACAGAACATCGCACTGGCAGTTCTATTCTTTGGAAAAGGTTAGGCTAAAACGTAGAACAGAGTAAATGTAATTGGTATCTGATTCTATTTACACTGGAATCAATCTTAAAAACTAAATTTATGTAGCCTATGTTTTTGGATGATCTGCCCACCCCTATTGGCTGTGTAGTGGACAGTTTTGCCTGACAAAATCAACGAGTTGAAATAGCGCAAAAAGACTATTGCCTAAACTCAGTAGTAATGACTTTCCACATCTGTTGCTCTAGATGTAATTTGCGTGTGAAAAAAGGAGTCAGTGCAGTGTGGTATTTCTAGCTACTGGGAAGGGTGTTATGCTCTATTCTATTGTGTATGTATTCACCTTGAAATTCAGACGTTGATTTGAGCCCCACCACTGTGTGGATTAGCCCCACCGTAGTTTAACCAAACAAAATAATCTGGCGCCGCCACTGATTCACCATTCTACAATCCAGAAATATTATGATATATGACTAATCAGGACACTAAAAGCAAGACATCTGGACTCAGAAATGATTTTGAAATGCATTTTTTTAATGTTATTACCATGTCACAGTGAACACTACAAATCAATGAGCGCATGTGGTCTTACTCCTTGAAGATGACAATCAATACTTCATCTGGGTTTCATGGGTATTTCCCCAAGGGAGAATGGCAAGGTGAAGTGTTTAGAGGATGTCTACTTTGAGATAGGACCACAGCCATTGTCTATAATGTTAGTAATGTTCCTCATGTACAGCAGCATTTCTCCAGCAAGCATATACTTCATCATTATGCTGATACTAATCTCTGAAACAGAAGTAAATCTTGTGTAATTTGGTGTGATACTTTACATCTGTGTTCATATGCTATGCGCATCGCTATTTCCAGCCAGCGCAAAAAGGAAATTCAAAACATAAGTTAATGGGTTGTGAGCAGGTGGAGAGAACCTGGAACTTATCATGGAACCCACATTATTAGTGGGGTTATTTACGAGATACACCCTTGGTTCCATTAGCGCCTGCGCTAATCCATCCGGCTGATCGCGCTAACTCGACCAATGTTATAACAAGGGAAAAAAGCATATGGGGGGGTTGTTTGGCTCGAGGTCAAGGTGCAAAGGACCCTAGGGTTATATTACTCCGAACCATCACTTTAACTCTGTTTCCAAGGCCTGCTACTGTGGGCAGGCCAAGGCCAACAAGGGCATCCTCAGGCGGACTGTGAACCTGCGCTCCAGTCTCTGTGGGTTGCATGGTGAAGAGCTTTGGGGCCTCTGTGATAGACGGGTAAGGGAAAGGCCAAGGGCATCCTAGAGGACCCCATACACCACTTGTCCCAGTGCTTTGAGCTCCTACCCTCTGGAAGGAATCACAAGGTCACTGCTAAGCAAAAATAAGCGCAAAATAACTTTAATTCCATCAGCCATCAGGCATCAAACAGTGGGCCTTAGGACAGACATGGGCCCAATAGATAGTCTTTCAGTTGGCCACAGAGACAATACACACATGGAACATGAAGAATAATGAACATGTCAGGCTTGTACTTATTTTTATTGATAGCTATAGGGGTTTTGTATATTTAGGTTAATTTTTTTTTTACAATTCAATCTGCACTGTGATGTACAGTAAGTGTATACAGGGGTTGACATTAACTTTACTGGCCACTTGTCCTTCGGCAAGTCTGGCATTTTACTTGTTCGATAGCAAAAACTACTTATCCGAAGCAGAAGTTTCAAATATTGCGATTTAACATTAATGTCTGTAATTCTGGGAAACAAGCAATACCCATCTGCCCATGTCCTGTCGAAACCAGGTAATTTGTGGTAAAACAGTCGATTTTAATTTGTATTCAGGGAGGTATTTTTGTGATGGCACAATGGCTATCGGCCAGGGATTTTAGGCCATCTGGAAAAATAGCCAACTCAATTCCTCTTAAAAGTAACAATTCCATTCAATGTAAAGTGCCATCACATTTATGTTTGACAAAAGCTTCTCAAATAATGTATCTGTTCCCAGTTAGACAGGGGGGTCTTAAAAGCATTTAAAAAGTCTTAAATTTGATAATCTCAAATGAAGGCCTTAAAAGCCATGAATTTAAATTGGAGGATCCTGGGGGTACCCTGGTTAGAAATAACATAGTATACTGCAGCATTTTTTGTGACGGAGACATAACATGTGACACAAGATTTAGCTACCGGTTTAAAGTTACCATGGTAATGGAGTCACTATTTTGGGTAGATTGTCTGTTACTTGTCACCTTGTGTATGACTTCTTTTTTCAAGCAGTTGCAGTTCAAACTCTTAAACTTTAATCCATGTAAATAAAACAGTCAGAAATTGAGAGACATGGGATTAAGACTCACTGTAAAGAAATATTCTCTGGCGCTACGCTTCTAAATTTGATGTTTTTTCTCCTGTCTTTCTGACACTCACTCATTCAGTTTTGACCACCGTCGTTGTGCGCATTTGAATAAAACAAGCTATTGTTTTGCCCAGCATTTAAAGGTCAGTAACACTTTAAATATAGCGATGGTAGACTGTGTATGCAATTAATCACAACCTTTATATGTGCATACTTTAGACTACTTTTTTGATTAAGTACAGTGCATCCGCAAAGTATTCACAGCGCTTCACTTTTTCTAAAAAATTTTATGTTACACCCTTATTCCAAAATGGATGAAATTCATGTGCTTTTTCTCTTCATGTTTTAATAAATTTGCTAAGGGCACCTTTAAATTAAGTCACAAAAGCTTTGTTGGTGAGTGTAATCATCCCACACATGATCTGACTAAAGACTTCCATGTTGGATGAGCAGTGTGAAATGAATCGTCCGGCACAGTGACATGTGGTTGTATTTAACCATGTGAGCACCCCTGACAAACTCGCATCTGTCCAAGGAGTTGCGGAGCTGCTGACAAGACAGGATCAGTGGGAATTGGGAGGGGAGAAAAATGGGGGGGAAACAGCATCAACCCAGCAGCAGGACCAGTATCTGCTCTTTTGTGCAAGGAAGAACACGAGGAGCACTGCCAGAGCCCTACAAAATCACCTCCAGCGGGCTACTGGTGTGCATGTTTATTTTTTATGTAATATATTTTATTAAGTTTGGCATATAGAAGAACAGAAATCACAAGAATCCAAAAAAGAAATGCACCCCACAACCTTCATGGCGTCCGTTCTCTTCACAGATGAGAGCAAATTCACAATGAGCACATGTGACAGATGTGAATGTGTCTGGAGACGCTGTGGTTAACGCTATGCTGCATGCAACATTATCCAGCATGACCGGTTTGGCGGTGGGTCAGTGATGGTCTGGGGAGGCATATACTCGGAGGGTCGCACAGAGAGTACTGGGATGATATCATCAGACCCATCATCAGACCGTACCCTGGTGCAGTGGGCCCTGGGTTCCTCCTGGTGCAGGACTATGCCTGGCCTCATGTGGCCAGACTGTGTAGGCAGTTCCTGGATGATGAAGGCATTGATGCCATTGACTGGCCCTCATGTTCCCCAGACCCGAATCCAATTAAGAACCTCTGGGACATTATGTATCGGTGCATCTGATGCTGCAAAGTAGCACCACAGACTGTCCAGGAACCAGGTTTAGGAAGAGATCCCCCAGGACACCATCCGTCATCTCATCAGGATCATGCCCAGACTTTGTCGGGGTACATGGCGGCACATGGGGGCCATACACACTACTGAGTTACATTATGTTTTACTGTTATAAAATTCACATAAGTTGGAACAGCCTGTGATTTCAATTGTTTAGTTTGATTATTGGTGTGATTTTGAATCCAGCCCAGTTTGATGATTTTGTTTTCCATTGGCCGTTGTTACGTCAATTTGTTCTCAATGAATTACTCATTGTACAGTCAAGATTTTAGTTCATTGAGACCCGTCATTTTTAAGCAGTGTATATAGCCTATACATTAAACAAAAATTAAAGCCCTATAACAACCACAGCACTTTCTCTTTCAAATGATCAGCTTACCAGCGACCATCTTTTTAATATTTCAAAAATCTCCAAAAGTTAATATATATGGGATAGAGCCTGACCGATATATTGGTTGGCCAATATTGTCAGCCGATGTTAGCACTTTACTCTTCTATTGCTATTGGCCATGTAGTCACCGATATGAAACTTTCAACATTTTGTGAATTTTTGTACAAGAGGACATGAAACATAATTCTTAGGTGAGTTTAAATAAAGCTTGCCTGTGTAATGAAGAGCCAAAAATGTGCGTTGTAAACTTTTTAGAACATTGTTCTAATGTGAGGCAGTTATTTTAGATAAAACTTTACTATTTTTGCTGGGATTACAGAAGGGATGGTTCATTCCAAAAGAATTGCCTCTTTAATAAACTTTGGGAAATATATTGTGTAAGGATCTTTGAACTAGCTCCATCATGTTCATACTTTCTTCATATAATAATTACTTTGAAAGAAGCTCAAGTATGTATAGGTCCTTCTCAAGAAATTAGCATATTGTGATAAAGTTCATTTTCCATAATGTAATGATAAAAATTTAACTTTCATATATTTTAGATTCATTGCACACCAACTGAAATATTTCAGGTCATTTATTGTTTTAATACTGATGATTTTGGCATACAGCTCATGAAAACCCAAAATTCCTATCTTTTCCGATTTTTAAGATCAAGATATTATTTGACTGCCTTTGTAAGCTGATTACTGAAAGACAAAGTAGTCCTGTTCTCATAGTGCACCTTTTAAAATAAAGAGATACTAAAATATGTATAAAATTAAACCACCTCTTCCACAAAGACACTTTTCAGTTGTATGAATATAAATGCATTTAAACTATCTTTTCAGATTTCCAATTTGCATGTAATTATGTTATGCGCTGTTTGTGTATTTGTGTATGTTGACATTACAAAATGTATTTTCATGAAAGGTCTGATCTACACCCCCAATAAGTTTCTCACATTGTTGTGTCACTACCTACAGAGTTTCATGCATTTAAATTAGGAATTGTTTTCAGTTACCTAAAACTGATAAATGTATATATCTTTATTAAATAATCTCAACCCCTCCTTGCAAACCCAATCCTAAATTAGCTCATGCAAAATTGTAATGCAATGATGAATGTTTGTCTGAAAAAGAATACTGTTTAAAAAAAATATAATTTGTAGCTCCACAGTCCTCTTAGAATTGCTGGAGTTTTGAGGCACACCATTTTCCCAGAGGAGGGAGAGAGGGGGTGGAGTGTATATTATCTATGAATGCTGGAACTTGTGGTCTTTGAACAGACAGGAAAACAATACTGAATAATTCAATTAAGAAGGGAATGAAGAACGTGGCGGAGAATGAGCTAAAACTTTGGCCAGAATTTATTTTTCAGTTGCTAGGAGAAAGGCAAGACCTCACTTTGCTTGTTGTACTTAATTTCTGATATGTTCATAGTAGTGTAAAGTGCACAGTCATCTTAAGTATAGCTTTCAATTGTTGTGGAAGTTGCTGTCTGTCTCAAGACACTAATTAGGTTTGTCACTGTTTTGTCACTTATTAAGCGTGTGTTTTAACTCTGCTGGTCACCAGGCTGCCACAGTACTTAAGTTTCAATAGAGAGACACCTCCAGTTATTTCTCCTACCTATTGCAGTTTTAAAAAGTTTAAAAAAACTTGGGTTTGAAACTTTTGATTGGCCTTCCCTGATGCAAATATTTTTCATTATTGATGATGTTTTTATTTTAGGGCACATAAACGTTTGAACTTTCAGTGCATATCTCTGGATGTGTTTCAGAACCCATTTTAGAGCACACCAACGATGGGACATTATTTTCCTTAACGTTCAAACAGGCTTTATTTGTTTTATTGGTTATATGGTAAAACATTTCAGATCACTTTGCACTTGTAGATTTAGGAGATATATTATTATTAATCTATTGAAGATGGAATTAAAAACAAGTCATCTGTAATAATGTTGTTTTCCCACTGTTAATGGGGAAATTAATATAGATCTTGAGTTATACAAATTTGTTTAAAGCCAGTGTTGTTTTAAATGAGTTGGGAACTTTGAGTGACAACCTCAAAGTTGAATGGCCCGACAACAATGTTGGGCCATTCAACGTTTGTTTCCTGACAACCTCATTTTGACTTGTGAGTAAGGGAAATAAAGTATTTATTCTGAACCTTGTGAGCCTCTGTACTGAACCTTGCTTCTCCGTGTCATTGGCCCTCCCCAGGCCATGTCACCGTGTCTGGGTTTGTAGCAAGCGTTACGGATGGGAAAAATAATATAGACGTGATTCTTGTCCTTTGTTGTTAAATGATATACAGGGTCAAACATACATAATCATGATATTTGTATTCTATACTAACCATTTTGTTTCTACACTATTCGGCATCCTTTGACACAACTATTTTTATGCGTTCTAAAAACAGTCCATTACAAATTGGAATCTGGGTTAGATAAGCATCATTTAAAAGCTTTTTCTTTTGCCAACAAATTACCCCTTTTGTAACTAAGAATCACTAAGATGTCTTCTTCAAGCTATGGTAGACACAAAATCAAACATGGCTTACCCATTGTCTCTAAACATTTTGCTTAGCATTATGACACACTGATGTAAAAGTTTTGCTTTCACTATATGTTTTACTCAATCCGTGTAGTTTAACAGACAACCGTCTGTTAACAGATGTTTGCTGAATGTTCTGAAAAAGTATTACACACCGATGAGCCATAACATTATTATTTCTAATATTGTGTAAGTCCTCCTTTTGCTGGCAAAACAGAAGCCCCATATGCTACAAACTGTAATGTACTGTGTTCTGACACCTATCAGAACCAGCATTAACGTTTTCAGCAATTTGAGCTACAGTAGCTTACCTGTTGGATTGGACCACACGGGCCACCCTTTGCTCCCCACGTGCATCAATTTTTGAATAAATGTACTGCCCCACATGGTAGTCAAAATCAAGGCCATTTCTAGACTTTTGACGGCCCTAAGCTGGAATTTATTTCAGGGCCCCATCAAATGACATGGATTAAGGCGTTGTCGATGGAATTGTATGAATGGCAGTCTTAATGAAACAATCCTCACAAACTGCGTGTGTGCGTGTGTGCGTGTGTGCGTGCGTGCGTGTGTGCGTGCGCGTCCATTGTCTCCCATCTTATTTCATCATTGGGGGATGACAACAATTGTGACCCCTTAACCAAGGAGCCATCTGACACCCTATTACTTTTTATTTTGCCATTGAACAGGAATTGCAATGAAGACATAAAGAGTTATGCTTCCACAGTGTTTGCCAATGGCACGCTCCGGTCTGTCGTTGATATAAATTACAGTGTGCATTTTAGGCCGTGCTTGTGGAACAAAGCACTGCATAGTGTATATAGTCATTATCCCATGTACATCGCTTTTCAGATTTTTAAATATATATTTTTTTACAGTGTTTGTAAGCTGGTCACTGGAAATAATGTATTTGGAGCAATATCATAGGTGTATGTGTATGTGTCTGTTGGTGGGAAAAGGTGTTTATAAATAGGTGTATGATGAGTCAGTGCAATTGTGTCAAGCTATCTGAAAACTCCAGTATGTTTTACAATGCCACAGTAACATCTGCATGGTGGCGCCTAGATTGCACATATGCTCCTTGTTAAAAAGGCCAATGTAGAGTTCTAAAATTATTTCTTTAGCGTTTCTATTGTTGAATTTTGACTAGGCAAGGTAACAAATGCCACATCAAAGCTTCAATACAGAATTCTTCTCAATGTCCCATGTCCTATATGTAAGCATGCTTTTAGGACCAGGTTAAGACAATACATAATGGTAGACTAGTTAGCACTTGGAGTGAGTGGTGATTATACAATGAGCTGGTTGTACAGTATGTCCATAAGTAACTTTTAAAAATCGTACAGTGCTTCTGTTTTAGCTTCTTCATCGTGCTCTGATAAAGTTTTAATATAGCCAAGACTAGTGTTCTATGTTCTATCCAACAAGAAACAGTCCAAACAGGTTTGAGTTAAACGTTGGCCTGATATAGCTTTACACATCTACATACGTGTGCTGAGTGTCTGAATGTTAGCGTCCTTTGCTTCCCTGTAACACCTGCATGCCGACAGCACGTTGAAATTAGTTTTCAACTAAATCCTGTTTTTAATTAATCAAATAAAAGCCTGTAGCTCTGTGTCCTAATGCTAAATATGTAAATATAAACTATGGTATCACCAGTCTGGACAGTATTGTAATTCCCCATATTTCTCTGTGTTTCAGATGGTATATTATTGCTCAACACTGCTAATGGTTCACCAAAAGAGACCCTGAGCTCTGCTGAAACCCAGGCGGAGATACCTGTCCTCACCCCTTCTCACCTCCTGGCCCTCAATCAGGGATGGTGAGAACAGCAGCATTGCTTGTGCACCCTCCCCAAGTTCAGCCAACCACTTACCTCAGCGACATGATTCTCCTGCCTTGTCTGTCTGAGGAAGCAACTAATTAATTTCCATGGTGAGTTTCCTGATCTCCGTATCTGTGTACCATTGGAAGGAATAGAAAATGTCGCTATTTTAATTCTTTGAGTTCTTTTCAGCTGTACCCATCCAACTACGTTTCGTCTGACAGTCCTCGTACATAAATGTAGATCTAAAAGTAGCCTTTTCTGGTTTATTTATTCATTAGGCCTAAATCTGTCATATCCAGTCCTGCTCTGCTCCATGACATCTGTGAGTGAGTTAGGGTGGACAGTGGGGAGTGGCAGCAGGGGGACTCTATTATGCAGTAGGCCGAGACCCTGGCCACGTATCACTGGCTGCTGCGTGACAACGGCTAGCGATTAGTTTAGGATACATGCTCACTTGGGATCACGCTGTTAACATTTATTAAATTAGGGTTAAATTAGAATTTAATTATTTTGGAACTACTTGCTTTTTCACTCTAAAAAATATTTTACAGTAATAAACTGTCAAACTCAGCGTGGCACAGCGGTCTAGATCTCTGCCCTGCAACAGAATGGTGTCATGGCGGCGATGGTGAGGGCGAATTGGTACAGCATTGGACACGTGGATAGTAAGATCGGGATTAGGGCTGCAGCTATCGATTCTTTTTGTAATTGATTAATCTAGCACTTAATCGATCGATTAATAGATTAATCTGATACATTTTTTTGTGTGTTTTTAAACAACCAAAACAAATAATGCATAATGAAAATGATGTGGCTTTAAAATTATCAAGCATTTGGCTTTTATTTCTCAAAGAAAACTGGTATTTATTCCAACTCCAACATTTGGCTCCATAACTAAGCCTATTTATTGTAGGAACAACAAGGCATCCAAATAGAGGCAAAAGCACTCCGGTCACAGTCAAAAAATGAACAACCGCATCCTTCTAATCGAGACGGAGGCTGGGACTAACGATATCAAGGAGCAACATGCAAAGCTAGGTAGGTCTCTATTCACTTCTATAATCGTTATTACAAAGCAAACGGACTACGCAAGTATAACGTTGTATTTATTAGCAGCGTGTGCTAGCATATCAACAACCGGTATGCTAGGTAACGTTAACGTTAGCTGACACTTGTCAGGATTTGACTTCAGTTTTGGGAATGGAAAAAAACGGACACCCCCCGCCAACCTCTCTGGGAAACGCATATCTGTGTTACAAATGCCCCTGGCACAACGTTTATGCATATTATTGATAAAACTACAACGTTAATAGCCTGCCAAGACCAAAAATATGAGACGTTCGTCTTAAAGTCAATATAGCGCTGTGAAAAAGTGTCGGACCTCTGTGTGAGCTCGTTCTTGGCTGCGCTGTGATTGGTCAGTCTACATTCTAGGGTGTGGCTTAGCCAAAGGCGAATTATATAACAATACAGTTAAGTCAACTTACTGTAAAACATGTATAACATGTAAAACTATGATTACAAAATTAAATAGTAAAGGTCATTTGGCATTAGTTTTGTCTTCTTAATACAACATTACATAAAGAGGATTGCACCTAATGCAAATTACCCACACGAGTGAGTGAGTGAGTGAGTGAGTGAGTGAGTGAGTGAG
>JACXGM010010423.1:7846-26402 GCA_016801145.1 Umbra pygmaea | reverse complement strand
GCATGAACCTTGGCAACCTGACTTCCTTGATCAAACCTGAAGTAAGGAGCCTAGGTGTTATCATAGACTCTGACCTAAGTTTTACCTCCCATCTTAACAAGATGACCAAAACATCTTACTTTCACCTCAGAAATATTGCTAAAGTAAGACCATTCATAACCCAGAAAGATGCAGAGAAACTAATTCACGCATTTGTCACGACTAGTCTGGACTACTGCAACGCCCTGCTTACAGGCCTCCCAAAAAAGTATTTAGATAAGATTCAACTCATCCAAAACTCAGCAGCGAGACTCTTAACAAGAACCAAAAGGCGAGATCATATAACTCCAGTTCATTGGCTCCCAGTTTCCAACAGGATTGATTTTAAGGTCCTCCTGCTTGTTTATAAAACTCTAAATGGCTCAGGACCAGCCTATTTCACAGACTCTCTAAAATCCTATGTTCCCCAAAGGGCACTCAGATCTTCCACAGCTAACCTGCTAATGATACAAAATTCCACCCACATAAAAATTGGAGATGCTGCCTTTTTTAAGTATGCTCCAAAACTGTGGAACAAAATACCAAAAAATATCAAAGAAGCACCATCGATTGATATATTCAAACAGCTGTTGAAAACATATCCTTTCACTATAGCATTTAACTAACCATATTTCTATTTGAGTGCCTGCAAATGTGCTCTATGCATTTTATGCTTTGAATTTAACTATTTACATTTCTTTGTCTTTTACTGATGTAAATGTTTTTATTGATGCAAATTTCTTCCACTTTATTTGACTTTTATTGATGTAAAGCACTTTGAGCTGCATTCCTTTTATGAAAGGTGCTATATAAATAAAGGTTATTATATTATTGTTATTAATCCCATCTTCCTTCATTTCTAATTAACTTATATATGCACAAATGTTATTAAGATTTTGAACCAAGGTGCTTCTGGAAAACCATTCGCCACCTCAGGAGGGGGAAGCGGGAAACCATCCAAGCTCAGTAAGGATGGGTCTCTGTTGACCTCAACTGACCTATAACATTGTAGATATATAAATGAAGTTAGATCTATATATTTATTTTTAATGCTCAATCAGAAAAGCCTTAAGATAAATAATCTACTGGTCTAGTGATAAAATATTTGATACATTTTCATAAAAGGGGTAATGTGTTGGATAAGTGTGGTGGGGGTAACTGCCCCCCACTGGGGTGTCAACTTGGCCTTGTGCTTAGGGGTCATTGTCGTAAAGGAAAGTCTAAGAGTGTCCCATGCGCAGCTTTCGTGCAGAAGAATGCAAATTGTCTGGCAGTGTTGTCTGATAACATGCTGCATTCATCTTGCCATCAATTTTCACAAGGTTTCACACACCCCCAAAACATCAGTGAGCCACCACCATGCTTCACAGTGGGGATGGTATTCTTTTCACTATAGGCCTTATTGACACCTCTCCAAACATAGCGTTTATGCTTGTGACCATAAAGCTCTATTTTGGTCTTGTCACTCCAAATACCAAACAGTGTGCCAGAAGCTGTAAGGTGTGTTAAGTTGTTGTCAGGCATATTGTAACCAGGCTTTTTTGTAGCACTGGTGCAGTAAACGATTTTTTCTGTCAATTTGACCATGCAGCTCATTTTTGTTGAGGTGAAGTGTCATGGTATTGTGCTCCTTGAAACAACCACACCGTATTTTTACAGAGCAGACTTTATGTCTCTCAAAGTTAACTCTGGGTTTTTCTTTATATTCCAAACAATTCTTCTAGCAGTTTTGGCTGAAATCTTTCTTGGTCTACCTGACCTAGACTTGGTATCAAGAGATCCCCAGAATCTTACACATCTTAATAACTAATTTAAACACTACTGACTGGCATTTGCAAGGCTTTGGATATCTTTTTATCGCCATTTCCAACTTTCTGTTCCAGTACTTTTACGCAGGTCTTTTCTGCTCCGCATTGATCAGTATCTTGCCTGCTCAGTGCATACATGTGAGAGCTACCAAAATCATTTACTATAATTGCAATTTAAAATGCCACAAGGTGTGGGAAATTAACCTTTAATTGTAATTTTAACCTGTGTGTCACCTTGTGTGTCTGTAACAAGCCCAAACATTCAAGGGCCATTTGGGTGATTTCTGTTATCAGTATGGTTTACAAAGGAGCCAAAAAACTGTGTGATAATTAATGGCTTCGAAAGATCACTATACTTACATAACAATCTGATTTATTTACATCAGTGGTCCTCAAACCCTTCCATGGAGGGCCTAGTGTATGCTGGTTTTTGGTCTTTCCCTTCAATTAGAGCATAATTAGGACCTAGACTGCCAGGTGAGGGGAGATACTAACCAATTAGTGAGCTACTCCATTAGGCTTTTACAAGGTAAAAGCGAAAACCTGCATACACTAGGCCCTCCATGGAAGGGTTTGAGGACAACTGATTTACATGAACAGTCATATTGTCAAAATCAATGACAACATATCACAATGTCTGCCAGGGTATGCTAACGTATGAGCACAACTGTATGCGTGTTCACGAAATTAAACTTCGAGTAGTGATGTGCAGTTTGTGAATGACTCGTTCAATTTGAACAACTCTTCAGTGACTCGAGAGTCGCGAGTCCTTTTTTAGTGAGTCATTCAATTGTAAAGTTCAATTGAACGGCTGGAAACAGTATTTTCCAACATCACCACAGGTAGAATTCAAAAGCTCCTCCAGTTCAGTGCTCTGACACCAAAGATCAAATAAATCAAGCCGTAAAAAGAAATGTTTAAACTAAAGATTGTATGCAGTATGCAGGCTGCTATAATTGATGCAATAATATCATAATATATTGTAATTGCCCATACAAGACACCCTGCTCAACCCCTATTTAACATTTTGATTATTGAATAATATGATAGAAACCGCTTTATACAACCCAGTTTCTGTTTAAGTTTTAAAAATTGTAAACAAGTGAATCATTCAATTAAATCATTAAATTAAACAGTGAGCAATTTTTAATTCGTAGGCAGAAGGTTCTGGCATGCTCTTGGGCATTACTGACTCAAATTAATGAAATTACTCGAAAGACTCGAAAAGATCTGAGTAGGTAAAAACAGTCGAACTTCCCATCACAAGTTTCCAGCAGTGACCTCCGGGAACCAATTCTGACATAATATGAGCGTGATGGCACACCTCATACGCACACCTCATTTTAAGTTTATCTAGAGCCTCAGTCAAAGTTTAGTTACAACTCTGGACTAATCCAAGATGGAAAGCAATAAATTTAAATTGACTATTGATATTGAATTTAAAAGGTTGATTAGCTGGGCATACTAGGGCAATATTGATGCACATTTATTAATAAATAATGACCATCAAGCATTCAGCCAAATACTATAGATAGTATTTTGTTTGAAAATGTATAAAAGGAAATCTGGAAGTGCCAGTATGAATGGGCCTGATGCAGCTGATAAAATTAATAATTGTAAAGTTATCTATAATTTACAGATTCTATGCTTAAATTTGTCAGCAGAGGAGATGCTGGATCATCAAGCACAGACTAATTTGTGTAAATGACTGCTTAACTTGTTCTGTGAGATACTTTCTCAGTTTCTTCCAGACAGTCCAGATAGACTGTCCAACTAGGGTTTATTTTATCATTTTAAGACATAGAGTTGCAGCCAACGCCTATAGGCATATGTTTACACTGTATAGCCAAATCTAATTACACAGATTTATTGGGTTTAGTTGACTATTTTAAGACATAGCTGCAGTCATAACCTCTAGGCCTATGTTTACATACTTATCTAATGATTCTTTAGAAAATACTATATTCAATAAATATTGTAAGTTTATACCTCAATCTGTTCTGTATAGGTCTACCTATTTTTACATCGACAGATGGAGGAAACTGTTTAAAGGAGGGAATATTGTAGTGGAGTGTCATTGGGCATTGGGGTGTCAGGTGAAACTCTGTGGCAATGGCCAATGGTTTACATGGCTCACGAGTCAGGTAGGAGGGTCTTAGCAGAATTTAGCTTAAGGCACCACGAAGGTCAGGACCGGCTAAGCACATATCCTCCGGGACTATAACCAGTATACAGCCAGCAACACAAAATCACTATACCACCTCTAGTCTCGGAGGATATTAACTTTATTCAAAATCATTTTTATTTTTCCCCATAACTCACTCTTTGTACATAATAAAACCTCGTAAACCTGCCGTTGTTTAGAGTTCACTATCTCAAGGAATTGTCGCTTTGATATGCAGTGACCATTGGGCTTTTATTTTGAAGGTTTTCTCCTTATACCAAACATTTGACGTCATATTTAGGGTAGCTAGCGCTTAGAAGGAAGCATCGGCCTTTTCCCTATAATTCGATCAGACTGGGTTGAAATCTCGAGACTCGAGAATAAAGACCCAATAAGCAAATTCAATAGGCTACTTAAAATTAATTTCAATAGATATGTCTAAACTAAAATCGTTTCGTGCGTTGTTAAAGGAGCGTTTAACGACGGCTGCTTTGGAGAGTTTTGAGGCAGTTGAGAAAACCGTAGAAGAGGACCAGGAGGAAGATGACCGGCTACGGAGACTGCTGCAGCTCACCCCGGAAATCCAGTTATCTAGAATTGGTTTGTATTTTAGACAGTTTGTCAGTTACTTTTGTTAAACTTTTTATGGAATTTGTTTTTAATTTGTCCTGATCTTTTACCTTTTTATTTGGCAATAACGTGTAATCATATTATTGACGTTTTTTTCAGTCGATTATATTTCCAATATTCTTAGTAATGATTAATCTATATAGTATAATTATACACATGTTCTGTTGAAATAAACCTGGCTACCAAACGAGTCCCTTTCCCGCAAATTGGATCCTGACGTAACATTACTTTTTGAACAGCCGCATCCAAACTCGACCTTCATCAACGAAAACGGCTTCATAAATTATATTTTGTCGAGTTGATGACATGAAACCCTGCTAGATTTCTCACTGACAATTATGTTGTTTTGATTCGTTTGTTGGGTATAACATCGTTTGCATCCATCAGCTACAATATAGTTTTTCTAACCATCTGTGTTTTATGGACAACCTTAGAGAAGTACTTCCGGGTCACGATGTCTGACATTTCTTCAAAAAGAGTAGTTAGGTATTTATTAAGAGAAACGTCTCTCAGCTTAGAAACCAGCACCTTACAAATACATTTTTTCTTGGCATTTTTACCTGATTTTTGTTTTTTTCCCCCGTTTTACACTGTAGTTTAAAGAGTTATTTATATCTATTTATATTTTAATAAATTACTCACCTTGGAAGTCAGCTCTTGGCTAAAAGCAAACCGCTAGCTGCTAGCCTCCGGGTCCAAACCCTGTGTCCCTCATGGCTTCATTCATCCCTGGATGTACCACCTGTCAGCACCTGAGCTGGAGGGGAGTATTATCCTTGTTCCAAATCGAGGAGGACGAAGAACTCTTGGACATCTTCATCGCACAAGCCACCTCCAAAATCAAGGACAAAGACGTCACCTGCCCCTGGCTCAGCACCTCTCTTCATGGTGAACCTGTCATGGAGAAACGTCTTTCGGTTCCTTGAATAAGCCATGGCCCAGGCTTGAAGCTAAACTGAAGACCCTGGTCCAGTTTTTCTGCAACACCTTAGGATGCCTGTTTTGCTGTCTGGGTTTGGATGCCTGTGTTGCTCTCCAGGATACATAATCTATCAAACTCTGGGGGTGCTACAACTGGGGAAGAGATTCAGGGTCCTGGAAGGTCCTTCCACCACATCTCCACTGCCGTCATCTCACTCTCAGGTGGAAGTAACCAAGTTCACTCAGTAGCGCTGGGCCGGCAGTCTCTGCTGCCAGCTCCCCTCAACCTGCTGGGAGGCAGATCACCAAGGAGAGGTGCCGCCATTTACCAATAAAACCCATCGGTAGTCCTTCCGTTCTCATGGTACAGAATGTTGCTATCTGGAAAGCTGAGACTCTGTTACCTGGGAGCTAGAATCTCTGACTTAAACTCTATGCTACGTTTACTCGTTAGCAACCAGCCCACCAGGTCTACTAAACTCTATGCTACGTCTACTCGTTAGCAACCAGCCCACCAAGTCTACTAAACTTTATGCTACGTCTACTCGTTAGCAAGCAGCCCACCACGTCTACTAAACTCTATGCTACGTCTACTTGTTAGCAAGCAGCCCACCACGTCTACTAAACTCTATGCTACGTCTACTTGTTAGCAAGCAGCCCACCACGTCTACTAAACTTTATGCTACGTCTACTTGTTAGCAAGCAGCCCACCATGTCTACTAAACTTTATGCTATGTCTACTCGTTAGCAAGGAGCCCACCAGGTCTACTAAACTCTATGCTATGTCTACTCGTTAACAAGCAGCCCACCACGTCTACTAAACTTTATGCTACGTCTATTCATTAGCAAGCAGCCCACCACGTCTACTAAATTCTATGCTACGTCTAGTCGTTAGCAAGCAGCCCACCACGTCTACTAAACTTTATGCTACGTCTACTAGTTAGCAAGCAGCCCACCAGGTCTACTAAACTCTATGCTATGTCTACCCGTTAGCAAGCACCCCACCACGTCTACTGTCATTCTCTGTTTTGGGTCAAAAAACAAACTCAAGCAGTCTGAGAAATTGAAAGAGGATTTTAAAACATTGATAAATATGCTACTACAGTCTGGCAAGCAATGTGCTATTTCCGGTCCATTTCCATCACCCTGCACGGATATGGTTTTTAGTCGAATACGCCAATTACCCACTTGGCATTCGGGATACTGCTGTTTGATGGGAATTCCATTTGTGGATAACTTTGCAGCTTTTATAGATCGGCAAGTTCTATTTCTTTGAGATAATCTAGATCTTAACAGGTATGGCTCAGCATACTCTCCACCAACATGTCACTGAATATAGCCTCTTGTAGAACCTTTGATGCTTGACGCTATGCACCTTTGGAGACTTGTACTCAGGATCTGTTGCATTTCACATTCCTCATATGTCTGAGAGACTGGGTCCTTCACAAGATGTGTTCTCAGGCCCAGTGGGGTTGATGCGAGTTATTTGATTAGTTACAATATCATGTGTTGGCATATGAATCTCTTAGTAGAACTCCTGTTTTTATTGAAAATCCAAATTTTTAAAAAAGCTGTATGGGGATTTGGTTTATACATCAACAAAATATGTAGTATATTGCTGCGCAAAATGGATTTTATTAATGTCATAGTTTCTCAGGCTAGTACTGATTTCTTGGTTTTATCTGAAGTATGTTTATATAAGTTAACAGTGGGTTCTGATATTGCTTTAGATCAGGGCTGCCCAACCCTGTTCCTGGATATCTACCATCCTGTACGTTTTCACTTCAACTGTAATTTAGCACACCTGATTCTAATAATTCTAAACAAAAATTAAAATATGTTACTGACAACAAGGGTTGGAGAGAACCTACAGGGCGGTAGATCTTCAGGAATAGGCAAGGCAAGTTTATTTATTTAGCACATTTCATACACAATGGCAATTCAAGGTGCTTTACTTAAACAGGAAAACATAAAAATGTTATGTTTTTATAGGGTTGGGCAGCTCTGCTTTAGATGGATATAATGTTTTTAGAGCTGATAGGATGAGTAGAGTTGGTGGTGTTGCTATACTTGTACAAAATCATCAGTATTGCACTGATCAAATCTTTCTCTGTTCCTAATCAATTTGAGTTGTTAGCTTTAAGTCTTGCATTAGGTATTTTACTGTAAAATTACAATTGTTGGAGTATATCGTCCACCTTCTGTAAAGACAAATATGCTTAGCCATCCAACTGAATATTTAGCCACTTATGTCTACTGAAGTTATTATCCTAGGAGATTTTAATTTGAATTGGGAGTCTCAGGACACAAGTCCTAAAATAACAGGGTGTCCGCGGATCCTTAAAAAAGTCTTAAATAGCTTTTTTAAATATTGAGTAAAAGTACTTTTCTGAGTAACTCTTGAGTTCACAAGTTTTGGGAAATCCCTACTTAAGACCAAATTGATCAGGTAAAGGGAGTTAATATCTTAACAGTAACCTATAAAACAATTAGAAAGAGTAAAGGAAATATCAATCATGGTCACGGGTAAGATGTGAACTCCTTTTACCTGATCAATTTGGTCTTAAGTAGGGACTTCCCAAAACTTGTGAACTCAAGAGTTACTCAGAAAAATACTTTGTCCATCTCTGTTAAATAGTCAAAATTTTGCAACAGTAATGCTATTTTTGTTCCATTGTATTTTGTTGAAGAAAGCCATAAACGCTTTCTCTGAGCAACATTGTAGTTAGCAACGCTGGCAGATTACAGTAATACTGTAGTAGGTGATTGCGGCAGCTCAGTAGGCTTAACTCACAGAAACGCAGCTATGTTGTTTGTTAGAGATTGCTTATCAGCCTAGTCTGTTTGGGTGTCTTGTTAAGGGTATTTTTATTTGGGTCCTTGCAGCAGTACATTTTTCTTGTGATCAGTATTATATTGTGCATCTCTCAGTACCTCTAAGCAATGAAAATAATGACCCACTATCATTGTGCTGTAAATCTCTACGTTCTCGTTCTGTGTTGCATTAGCACAGGTGTAGTGTGGAGACATTAATTTTGAACAATTTCTTCTACCGACTCAAGAGCCAGACTTTGGAGATACTTTGGAGATACTTCCATTCAAGTCAGTCATTTGAACTGGTGTTCTACAGCAAACTTCATTAAGCACACATGCATACATAAAAATGCTGCAGGCAAAATATAAAATAAGGAGCCAAACAGCTATGTGATGATAATGGCTTCATATGATCACTATCTATACAAAACAGTCTGATATTTTGCATGAAAAGTCATATTGCCAAAATCAATGACAACATTTCACAACTTTGGCTAGGGTATGCAAACTTACGAGCACGACTGTACAGTCATGGTCAAGTTTTGAGAATATCACAAGTAATGGTCTCCACAAACTTTGCTGCTTCAGTGTTCTTACATCTTTTTGTCAGTTGTTACTATGGTACACTGAAGTATAATTACAAGCAGTCAATGAGTGCTTTATTGACAATTACATGAAGTTTATGCAGAGTCAATAATTGCAGTGTTGATCCTTCTTTTTCAAGACCTCTGCAATCCGCCCTGACATGCTGTTAATTAACATCTGGGCCACATCCTGACTGATGGCAGCCCATTCTTGCATGATCAATGCTTGGAGTTTGTCAGAATTTGTAGGTTTTTGTTTGTCCATCCGCCTCTTGAGGATCAGGACTGAGGGTAGCTCTGACATTGTCTTCTCCGGACAAGGTGTTTTCCAGATTCCAATCAATTGGAAAGGGGATTCATCAGAGAGACAACTTTACCCCAGTTCTCAGCAGTCCAATCCCTGTACCTTTTGAGGAATATCAGTCTGTCCCTGATGTTTTTCCTGGAAAGAAGTGGCTTCTTTGCTGCCCTTGACATCAGACCTTCCTCCAACAGTCTTCGCTGTTCATTTTCATGGAAAATTCATCTGATCACTCTTCTTGACATTCTGAATTATTTGCTAATTGCTATCATCAACACTGAGGCCGCAGAATTTGTGAAAATTAGTATTCATGCCATTCTCAACTTGACTGTACAATAATTGTTATCTTGGATATCATTCTGAACTACAATGACTCTCGTGTTTTTTTTCTGTGAAATCACTGTATTTTAGTTGAATTGCCTGATACTTGGTGGAATTTATTATGCTATCAATATTGACCAGTGCCCCTGGACCTCTGGAATTAAAACAGCCCCAAAACATCACTAGACCACCACCATATTTCACAGTGGGAATGAGGTGCCTCTCCTTGTATGCATCTCTGTTTTGACACCAACATGTCAATGCTGTAATCTGACCAAAATGTTCAATTTTGGTCTCATCTGACCAGATCACCTTCTTTCAGTAATAATTTAAATAATGTTTGATAAACTCCAAGTGCTTGCGTCTGTGTCTTGGGATCAGAAGTCTTTCTTCTGGCAACCCTTACAAAGAGGCTGTGGTTGTGGCGTCTGATGGTGCTTTTTGAAACCTGGTGACGCCAAGACACCACAAAGGCCTGCAATTCTTTCACAGTGATTCTTGGGGATTTTGTTGCTTCTCTCACCATCCTCCTCCCTATCCTGGGTGGCAAAATGCATCAGCATCCTCTACCCGTGAGGTTTTCAACTCTTACATCTTTTTCATTTTTTTTATAATTGCCCTGACAGTGCTCAGTGTGGATCATTTGTGGATCTTCTTGTAGCCATTAACAGATTTATGAAGGTCTACGACCGTTTGTCTTTTTTGGACTGACAGTTCTTTTGTTTTCTTCATGATTGTTGAATGAAAAAGGGATATTGCATGCATGTTACTTCATTTTTATACCCTAGTGGAACAGGAAATTATGTAATGGCTCAGTGTAGTTCTTTAAGACTTAGATTAATTAAAATAGGTGGAATTTAATTCCTGGTTTAATTTTGGTAGATGTTAAATACAATAACATTTAAGGGTCTTTATTGTGAAACATTGGTTTGGAGGACATTGATTTTTAATCAAGAAATCATTCTGGTTGGTTCTGTAAAAGATAGTTATTCTGCACCTAAAAGGATCCTGGTTGAAATAATGATTCAGGAGTCAAGCAGCAGCTTGATCTTAGGATGTTTAATAAAGTACTTCTCATCCCAGAACAGGGAGAGCTCAGCAACGAGGCAACAAAGACTGTTTTGGATAGATCCCCGAATAACAATATAACCTGGTTTATATAGCCTTAGGGTTGTTGATGACATACCTTCAAGAAGACCCATATCTCCTCAGGCCTGTGACTGTCTCACATGAGCAGATCGGCTGGTCACCTTAACTTAGGTCTAGAATCATATCTTATCAAATGGCCTTGCTAGTTGTTGTTCCCAAATAAGTAACCCTAATGTGTCTCCTGTCCTGTTAGTAACATGTCCAGTTAGTCTGAATGGCATCAAACATGTATTAGATCTGTGATGGTATTACAGTCTAATATATAATACATAATATAGTTACACTCACCTAAAGGATTATTAGGAACACCATACTAATACTGTGTTTGACCCCCTTTCGCCTTCAGAACTGCCTTAATTCTACATGGTGCTGAAAGCATTCTTTAGAAATGTTGGCCCATATTGATAGGATAGGATATTGCAGTTGATTGAGATTTGTGTGGATGCACATCCAGGGCACGAAGCTCCCGTTCCAACACATCCCAAAGATGTTCTACTGGGTTGAGATCTGGTGACTGTGGGGGCCATTTTAGTACAGTGAACTCATTGTCATGTTCAAGAAACCAATTTGAAATGATTCGAGCTTTGTGACCTGGTGCATTATCCTGCTGGAAGTAGCCATCAGAGGATGGGTACATGGTGGCCATAAAGGAATGAACATGGTCAGAAACAATGCTCATGTAGGCCGTGGCATTTAAACGATGCCCAATTGGCACTAAGGGGCCTAAAGTGTGCCAAGAAAACATGCCCCAAACCATTACACCACCACCACCAGCCTGCACAGTGGTAACAAGGCATGATGGATCCATGTTCTCATTCTCTTTACGCCAAATTCTGACTCAACCATCTGAATGTCTCAACAGAAATCGAGACTCATTAGACCAGGCAAAATTTTTCCAGTCTTCGACTGTCCAATTTTGGTGTGCTCTTGCAAATTGTAGCCTCTTTTTCCTATTTGTAGTGGAGATGATTGGTACCCGGTGGGGTCTTCTGCTGTTGTAGCCCATCCGCCTCAAGGTTGTGCGTGTTGTGGCTTCACAAATGCTTTGCTGCATACCTCTGTTGTAATGAGTGGTTATTTCAGTCAAAGTTGCCCTTCTATCAGCTTGAAGCAGTCGGCCCATTCTCCTCTGAACTCTAGCATCAACAAGGCATTTTCGCCCGCAGGACTGCTGCATACTGGATGTTTTTCCCTTTTCACACCATTCTTTGTAACCCCTCGAAATGGTTGTGCGTGAAAATCCCAGTAACTGAGCAGATTGTGAAATACTCAGACCGGCCCGTCTGGCACCAACAACCATGCCGCGCTCAAAATTGCTTAAATCACCTTTCTTTCCCATTCTGACAATCAGTTTGGAGTTCAGGAGATTGTCTTTACCAGGACCACAACCCTAAATGCATTGAAGCAACTGCCATGTGATTGGTTGAGTAGATCATTGCATTAAGAAGAAATTGAACAGGTGTTCCTAATAATCCTTTAGGTGAGTGTATAAGCTTATTCTGATGTTTATAATAAAAGAGAACAGACATTGATGGCCTCTCTATCAAAGTCGACTGTTGTACAGTGACCCAGCTGCCCTTATCCCTGAGGGGGAAAAAGCCCATGGTCATCTCTACAATAACAAGATCAACATAGAGCCTTGCTGCAAAGTCATTATGTGGCCTTGAATCTCTCCCTTCCAGAGAGGAAGGAAAAGCCAGTCTACACTCAGAACCTAACAAGTCTCAGAATCTTCGGTGCATTACACCCTCATCTAGTTATACCATTCCAAACAGTCTAAGCTGTATTTAACATGCTCCTTATATAATTCTTTCCTCAACAGTTCCATCGACACATTAATAAAGTACAGTATTTCTCACATGTTGGTATTTTCAGTTTTTTTTGTTTATAATTTTTACAATATTGTTTGTGCATTGCCAGTCAGGGGTGCCCGTCATTGTGTAGCCCACTTTAAATAAGTTTTACCTGTCCTCTCCTTTTTTCAGACTTGATGCAGTTCTCTGTCTCTGAAGAGGAGGTTCCCCCTAAACGGGAGCACTGTAAGCAGGAAAGGAGCCCCAGTCTGGGGCAGGAGGACCCAGAGCCCACACAGATTAAAGAGGAACAAGAGGAACTCAGGATCAGTCAGGAGGAAGAACTTCAGGAGGTCTTTGACAACAAAGACTCAATTCTCACCTTTAATCAGGAATCTATATTGACTCCTCCCTGTGTGAAGAGTGAAGGTGATCAGGACCCACTTTTTAATCTGTCCCAAACTCAGTCTGTGGAGAAAAGAGAGAGTAATCCAGTGGATATCACACATTTTGACAAATTGACTCACTTAAAGGGTTTTAACATTACCTGTGATGCACTGGATCATCAAACTAATACCTCCAACCATGGTTCAGCTGTAAGCTATCACATGGAGAAACCCTTCTCTTGCTCTTTTTGTGGCAAGACCTTCAAACACATTGGAGGTCTGACCACACATTTGAAGGCTCACATAGGAGATAAACCTTTTAGCTGTAATGAATGTGGGAAAAGCTTCAGCTACAAATGTAATCTCAACATGCACAAATTGATTCACACAGGAGAGAAACCGTTTATCTGTGGTAAATGTGAGAAAGGCTTTAAACGCAGACTTGCTCTAAAGCAGCATGAATTTACTCACACAGGAGAGAAACCATTTAGCTGTGGGGACTGTGGGAGAGGATTTAATCGCAGTGCTTCTTTAAAGCGGCATGAGTTGACTCACACAGGGGAGAAACCATATATCTGTGGTGAATGTGGTAAAAGATTTAGTCTCAGTCAGACTCTAAAGGAACATGTGTTCATTCACACAGGGGAGAAACCGTATAGCTGTATTGACTGTGGAAAAAGCTTCAGGCAGAGCGGAGATCTAACCATACACAAACGGATTCACACAGGGGAGAAGGGGAAACCATTTAGCTGTAATGACTGTGGAAATAGCTTCAGGCAGAAGGGGCACTTAACCAAGCACAAACTGACTCACGCAGAGGAAAAACCTTTTAGCTGCAGTGACTGTGGGAAAGGTTTCAGCTACAAGTGCAATTTGAACATGCACAAACTGGCTCACGAAGGAGAGAAACCATTTATCTGTGGTGATTGTGGGAAAAGATTCAGCTACAAGGGCAATCTTAACATGCACAAACTGACTCACAACAGGGTAGAAACCAATTAGCTGTATTAAATGTGGAAGTTGCTTTATGCAGAATGGAGAACTTACCAAACAAATACGCACTCACACAGGAGAGGAAATATTTAGCAGTTTTTCATTTCACCTGCATTTAACCAGGTAGGCCGATTAAAATTCAAATTTTTAACAGCGATCTAACCAATATAAAGTAATGGTGCAGGATGACAAACATACACGTTCATTATACAGTAGGAAGTATATGTACAGTTTGTGCAAATGGGGTCCAAATTAGAGATAAGACACTGCGGCATAAGTGGGCAGAGACAGGGTGCGAGTGATGGAGGAGAGTCAGCATGTACAGTGATTGGACAGTATCTCTGAGGGGGGTGTGGTCTAAAGTTTCAGAGACTTTTGTAGTTTGTTCCAGTTGTTAGCAGCTGAGAACTGGGAGGAGTGGCAACCAAATGAGGTATGGGCTTTTGGGGTGACCAGAGAGATGTTACTGTATTTAACAAGCTGCATGTGGAGGAGGCTATGGTAACAAGTGAGGTTAGGTAAAGTGCGGTTTTGTGTAGTATAGACTTGTAGATGAGTTGATACCAGTGAGTCAAGTGCCAAATCTGTAACGAGGGCCAGCCAACTAGTGCATATAGGTGAGTAGTGGTGAGTGTTATATAGGGTGTTGGTGACAAACCGGATGGCGCTGTGGTATACTACATTTTAATTTTGGTAACACTTTATGTTAAGGTTCCTTAATAAACCATTTACTAACAGGTTATACACTGATCAGCCATAACCCAATACCTAATATTGTGTAGGTCCCCTTTTTGCGACCAAAACAGCAGCCTGATACGCAGCAAACTGTGATGCACTGTGTGTTCAGACACCTTTCTATCAGAAGCATCATGAACATTTTAAGCATTTGGGGATCAGTAACTCGTCAGTTGTATCAGACCACATGGGCCAGCCTTTGCTCCCCACGTGCATCAATGAGCCTAGGCCAGCCACGACCCTGTCGCCGGTTCACCTCTTTCTTTGCTTGGACATCTTTTGATAGGTACTGAAAAATGGGCAGGGGGTTTTGCTGTTTTGGTGGCAAAAGGGAGATCTACACAATATTAGCAGGGGTGCAAACTTGTCACCTTTTGGTGAAATTTGCAATTTCTTTTTTTTAAATAGTCTATCCACGTGAATCGGCTAGATCTGCAATTAAATTATTGGGAGGGGTCTACAGCTCATCTATGTCATCTGTGAGTAGGCAGAACAGTTTCTGTTTTGTGAATCTACTTTACCTTCTGTAGGTATTTTTGCTTTTTTGGGCCACCCTGTGTCAGACATGATGCGCGAGCTAGAACACCTTCCTGCCGGCTCTCGAGCTCTGTCGGCTGTCTGTCTCCTGTCACAAACTCAAAAATAGCTTTCGCTGCTTCAGGCAGCTACTTTAGCTACATTGACACAAAAGAACACACTGACTTAGCTAGGTTTATTGTCGATTGCTAAGGTAGCTAGCTAAGTTAGTGTTGCACCCTTGAAAGGACTGAGTCAACAACTGCAAGATACTATAGAGTTGTGCAAACTTTATAAAAGTCCTGGTTCAAATAACACATCAATGAGAAATGTTCTAGCTCTCTGTCTAGCCAACATATATTCTCTGAATCAACCCAACAATGCAGGGATCTCTAACTGCACTCTCCTATCGCATTCTTGTCACCTTTTGCACCTCTGATTAGGCAGGTGCCCATAATGTTATGGCTGATCAGTGTGTGTTGTTTACTAAACGTGAATAATTTGTATTCCTACAATTAAAAATGTCAAACAAATTTATAAACGACATTTTATAAAAGACAATGATTGTTAACCACATTAATAATGTGATTATTCATAGTATGTTCACTATTTGTTAATCTTTAGTAATGTAATACTAGGCTACTCATAATTTATTCTCCGTATTTATAACATATTTGTTAATGGTGAATTAATGTTTCAGTTAACCATTTACATACATATTTATAAATGTATTTATCATTCATGTATTAGTTATTTATCAATAGATAATTAGTGCATTTGTCACTATATGCACTTACTAATTCAATTTACTAATGGTTATTTAACTATTTTGCAGCCCCTAATCTAAGTGTGAACTAAATGTACTTTATGTTTCTAAATTATTTGTAATTTTTCCATACTAACCACTTACTAATGATTAATAAAATATTTTGCAGCCCCTAAACTAAAGTGTGGACTATATGTGGCCGGATTTGGGAAGGCAGAATTTGTAACTTTCCAGGAAGCCATAAAACAGTGTTTCTCAACTGGGGTGGTACAGCCCCCCAGCAGGCGTTCTGAGGAAAAGGGTGGGCACTGGAAGCAATATTTTGGAAAGGGGGCATTGAGGTGTGGGCTGCAAAATTAAAACCTGCCAGTTTACGCAACTGCAGGTTGTTTCTGTCAGCATCTTGTGGTGCAGCGCCGTGCTCCCTTCATGGAAACGACGTCAGAGTATCATCTATAAAATGTCACCCAAATGCCATTTACTATGAACACGTTGGAAAGATTATGCTCTCTTGGTATTACCCTTGGAAGATTTTTTCCCTTAAAAGCGTTCCTTTCTCTAAAGGAAACACCATTAAATACATTTACCCCGTGATAAATGCCAGGACCCTGAGAAGGATTGTGGAGAAGGACCGATTCCAGACTTTGGATGACCGGCTAAGCACATATCCTCCGGGACTATAACCAGTATACAGCCAGCAACACAAAATCACTATACCACCTCTAGTCTCGGAGGATATTAACTTTATTAAAAATCATTTTTATTTTTCCCCATAACTCACTCTTTGTACATGATAAAACCTCGTAAAACCTGCCTTTGTTTAGAGTTCACTATCTCAAGGAATTTTCGCTTTGATATGCAGTGACCATGGGCTTTTATTTTGAAGGTTTTCTCCTTATACCAAACCTTTGACGTCATATTTAGGGTAGCTAGCGCTTAGAAGGAAGCATCGGCCCTTTCCCTAGAATTCGATCAGACTGGTTTGAAATCTCGAGACTCGAGAATAAAGACCAAATAAGCAAATTCAATAGGCTACTTAAAATTAATTTCAATAGATATGTCTAAACTAAAATCGTTTCGTTTGTTTTTAAAGGAGCGTTTAACGACGGCTGCTTTGGAGAGTTTTGAGGCAGTTGAGAAAACCGTAGAAGAGGACCAGGAGGAAGATGACCGGCTACGGAGACTGCTGCAGCTCACCCCGGAAATCCAGTTATCTAGAATAGGTTTGTATTTTAGACAGTTTGTCAGTTACTTTTGTTAAACTTTTTATGGAATTGGTTTTGAATTTGTCCTGATCTTTTACCTTTTTATTTGTCAATAAGGTGTATTATTATTGACCGTATTTTCAGTCGATTATATTTTCAATATTCTTAGTAATTATTAATCCATATAGTATAATTATACACATGTTCTGTTGAAATAAACCTGGCTACCAAACGAGTCCCTTTCCCGCAAGTTGGATCCTGACGTAACATTACTTTTTGAACAGCCGCATCCAAACTCGACCTTCATCAACGAAAATGGCTTCATAAATTATATTTTGTCGAGTTGATGACATGAAACCCTGCTAGTTTTCTCACTGACAATTATGTTGTTTTGATTCGTTTGTTGGGTATAACATCGTTTGCATCCATCAGCTACAATATATTTTTTTCTAACCAGCGATGTTTTAAAGACAACCTTGGAGAAGTACTTCCGGGTCACGATGTCTGACATTTTCAAAAAGAGTAGTTAGGTATTTATTAAGAGAAACGTCTCTCCGCTTAGAAACCTGCACCTTACAAATACATTTTTTCTTGGCATTTTTACCTGATTTAATTTTCCCCCCCCGTTTTTAGACTGTAGTTTGAGGAGTTATTTATATCTATTTATATTTTAATAAATGACTCACCTTGGAAGTCAGCTCTTGGCTAAAAGCAAACCGCTAGCTGCTAGCCTCCGGGTCCAAACCCTGTGTCCCTCATGGCTTCACTCATCCCTGGATGTACCACCTGTCAGCACCTGAGCTGGAGGGGAGTATTGGCCTTGTTCCAAATCGAGGAGGACGAAGAACTCTTGGACATCTTCATCGCACAAGCCACCTCCAAAATCAAGGACAACAACGTCACCTGCCCCTGGCTCAGCACCTCTCTTCATGGTGAACCTGTCATGGAGAAACGTCTTTCGGTTCCTTGAATAAGCCATGGCCCAGGCTTGAAGCTAAACTGAAGACCCTGGTCCACTTTTTCTGCAACACCTTAGGATGCCTGTGTTGCTGTCTGGGGTTGGAGGCCTGTGTTGCTCTCCAGGATACATAATATATCAAACTCTGGGGGTGCTACAACTGGGGAAGAGATTCAGGGTCCTGGAAGATCTGGAAGGTCCCTCCACCACATCTCCACCACATCTCCAGTCTCTGCTGCCAGCTCCCCTCAACCTGCTGGGAGGCAGATCACCAAGGAGAGGTGCCGCCATTTACCAATTAAACCCATCGGTAGTCCTTCCATTCTCATGTTGGGTTCATCCATGGTACAGAATGTTGCTATCTGGAAAGCTGAGACTCTGTTACCTTAGAGCTAGAATCTCTGACTTAAACTCTATGGTACCACTACTCGTTAGCAAGCAGCCCTTCACGTCTACTAAACTCTATGCTACGTCTACTCGTTAGCAAGCAGCCC